>OOFB01020088.1:11069-29605 GCA_900323305.1 Trachyrincus murrayi
AGGTTTCTCCTGGGGCACGTAGCTACGTGGCTTCTGCTGTTGAGGTTTCTCCTGGGTCACGTAGCTTCGTGGCTTCTGCTGTTGAGGTTTCTGCTGGGGCACGTAGCTTCGTGGCTTCTGCTGTTGAGGTTTCTGCTGGGGCACGTAGCTACGTGGCTTCTGCTGTTGAGGTTTCTGCTGGGGCACGTAGCTACGTGGCTTTTGCTGTTGAGGTTTCTGCTGCGCTTGAGGCTGCTGAAGTTTCTGCAGCCACATCCTTGCCTGCCCTAGCAGGATCAAAGCTGATTTTGTTGTGGGTTCTGGGTCACACAGTCAAGTGGCTGCCCTTGTTTAGGTGACTGCAGCAACATAGCCAGCTTCCCGAGCAAGGAACATAACTGGACCACAGTGCTAGGTGTCTGCTGCTGTTATGATGGTGTCTGCTTCTCATTGCCACGATGCTGTTGACGTTGCTGCCACTGACTGGGCATGTAGTTACGGGGCTGCTGCTGCTTTTGTTGACTGCTGCCGCTGTCAACAAAAGCCCTGCTGCTACCAGGGCTTGTAGCTACGAGGCTGCTGCTGGTAGCTAAGAGGCTGCTGCTGCTGGTAGCTAAGAGGCTGCTGGGGCCTGTAGGGAGGGGGCTGCGGCCTCTGTGGTGGGAATTTCTGTAAAGACACGTTGACCACACAAAAACTTATTTATCTAATTGGAAATGAAAGTAATCCAAGTTCAACCAATGTTATAAGCGCTATCATTTATTTGAATGGCCAAACAATCAAAGGTAGGTCCTACAGTCTAAAAGTAAAATGAACAAGGAACATAGAACAAAGAACAAACATACAGAGTATAGAGACAAGACAAAAAGCTCATGAGAGGGCTCTCACAGTCCGACCTGCAACAAGTGCTGGCTAGAGAGTGAGCGCCCCGATTGAGACAAGGCATCCAGGTTATATAGTTTGGTGAATACACAGAAACTCACGTCTAGACAGCATAGTGTATTGGAGAAAATAACGTTAACATATGGGTGGTAAAGAGGGGGGTGCTTTTCAAAAGGATTTGCAGTCTTTTGTCGTAGCTCCGCAGGAGGTTCAGGACGTTACCAAATTGTGCTCCCCCTTCTTGCTCACATAAGGGTCAGGATATTCAAATTCCATTACACCTCCGAGGGGAGCTCGGCCACCTTTGCTTCGGCTGAGGAATGTAGCTATGCTGCTTGTAGGGCATCCATGGCTTCTGCTGGAGAATGGAGCTAGCCTTCCGGGGCCCAAGGCTAGGCTGTTGGGGAGCGGATCCGGGATTCTCAGCATGCGACTGGTATACGGGGGTTCGGACAATACCTTGTTGATATCCAAGCTTCTGAGCCAACCCATCCCTGTAAGCTGTTCAGCACAAGTGTTAGTACATGGTTGTATTTTTTTAGGTCTTTTTAAGGTCTAATTTTAAGATTAAACTCATCATTTACTTGACATCCCCCAATGAGAAGGAGTGACAATTGCAGTATCCTAGAAGAGAAATAACAGCCGTTTTAATATCCACCATGATACCCATCGACAGTCCCGCTCCTGGTGTGGTTGAAATCCATAAAAAGATTCTGTTCAATAAACTTACTATGTATCATGCATTTTTTCAACCCCCCAAAGAACTTAAAATGGCCTACATGAGACTCCACATCTTTACCCTCATCTAGTATGCAAGCATCTATGAATGCCAATATGGCACACCCTCAAACCTACTAAATCTTGCCACAAAACCTATTCTACCTCAATTCTCAAGACAGTCTGGAGGAAATTTCACTACATACATGGTATATATCAGTGGTATATATCATATATAAGCAGGCACGTCAATTCAATCTTTGAAAACAAAGTAATTGGGCTGTGGTAACAGCTGTGATGGCAGCAAAGAGACCAGCGTTTTTCCAAAACATACTGACGTGGATATTTTGTGGATTTAGAAGTTTATTTCAGCTTGGATAACCAAACTAACCTGCTGCCCCAAGATAAGGACATAGGCCTACCGTACATGCGGATCATCAGCATATCTTCAAAAAGCCCATTCAAAAAGCCCACCGGAAAGTAGGCCAAATAAGGTTTACTTGCTACCTAAATGGCTTTCTATTTCTCTGAACCTGAAACATAATGCCACACAAAGGAGCGTTTTTTGTTGCTTTTGTTCCTATTTGTTGCTAGAATATTAAATTTAAAAAAAATTATTTGTGTGGTGCACATCTAGGCCTATGTGGTCACAGGTGAGCTTCAAAAAGAAAGAGAGAAATTACCTTATTAGAAAAGCTATGGCCGTAGACATACTGCAGTAAAACTGTGACTCTAGACTTAGAGCAACAACTACGGTTCAATTGAAATAAAATGTCTTAATGCAGAATCAAGTCTGTCCAGCTGCTTAATTATTTTTATATTCTGTACAGCCACATTTTTCTCTGTCACTGGTTGGTTTGAAACAAGGTGCAACTAAATCATAATCAGTTCCTAATTAGTGAGGAGCTGACTGCCCATAGTACCTACCTCCAAACCTGTGGGTGGCAGCAATGCGCCTGATGGTGTTCTAGGCTGCCTAATATCTAGAAGAAGAAGAGGAAGAAGAAGAAGAGGAAGAAGAAGAAGCCATTGAGATGTTCTATCCTGAGATAGGCATCTCAATCCTGAATCTCAATGGCTAGAGTACCAGATGAGGCTATTACACACACACACACACACACACACACACACACACACACACACACACACACACACACACAAATGAATACATTTATAGTGCCTGTGGATCTTAAAAATCAGATCTTATTGTGTTCAATTGTAAGTGTTTAAATGTGATGTAAAATTATGTGTATATGTCGCAGAGGGGAAGACTCTAATAAGCCAGTAGATTGTCGGGACGACAATGTATCAAGATAAGATAAGATAGATATTTTATATTTGCAATTTGGGGTGCATACGCAGATGCACCAACACACACACAACACACATGCAAGGGGGGAAGTGGCCGCTGAACACAACACACACATGCAGGGTAGGGTGTCCAAACTGAATGAATTCTCTGCTTTTTTCCCATCCCCGCCGACCCTCCTCCAGGGACAGCCAGGGAGCAGCCAGTATCAAGTCGGGGGGAGTGTTTTTATGAATGTTTTGAGTGATTATTTTTTACTGAATGGACCCACCCAAAAATGTTATGACCAGTGTCGCGCTGTCAGGTCACATGGACGTTTCCCGCCACTGTACTAGCCAGTACACTGAAATTGTAAAATAATAAATTCACAGGGTCTCAAGCGGTCTCACATCACAAAGGTGATTTTTTAGGGTCTTGCTGAGGCCAATTCATAAATGTATAGAAAAAAAACCAGAATATTTAAATATAAAAGAGTTATCTCATGGAGCTTTAAAAACAACTTTCGTTTTAGCAGCTGAAATCGACGTCACACCGACCTCCTTGATCGACGTTGATTCAACGTTAAACCGACGTCAGTTTAAATATTATTGTATTAAAACATGCAGACTACGTTCTATGATATTTTATAGAATAAGCATTAACTTTATTGAAAGATTAAGTGTGCTATTTTTATGTCTGGATTTGCGTCTCCTTTGGGTCGTCCAAATGACGATCGAATTACCGACGTGTTAGCCCCTCAAATCGACATCAAGCTAACCTTCATGGCCGACGTCAAACCTTCATGACAATTGTCGCATCGACGCTAAACCGACGTCCGAATGTGTGGTGGGGATTGCACAGTGTGTTCTAATGTCTTTTGACAGACGTATGCATGTGTCATATTTAAATGGTTTGGTTTGATTACGTGTGGAATTGCTGTATTTCTGTGGGTCTCTTCCCCTAGGACTGTGATACAGCGGCGACATTCACCCCCGTGCAGAATGCACTGTGGGACGGACAATGATGGGATGGCTCAGGCTGGAATATGACTCGCCAGAAAGCAATGGGGCGGACCGGGCAGATCACTCGCGGAAGTACAGAGACACGGAGGGAGCACGCGAGGCGCGGCTAATCACATGAACAATTTTATGCCGTCTATTTCTGGATCGCTTTATTCTTTCATGCCTTTGAAAGATTTTTTCACTGTGTAATTTCTGTCAAGGGACCTTAGCGTGCTACGGCGGACGGCCGGCACAATCGCACAGGAGGCTCTTAAATGGGGAGTGACGTCACTGAGACGACATTGATTTTAATCCAAGAGGGAGCTCTGCGGGACAGCGGAGAATCGGGACTGGATTCTAGTGGAATGTTTTATCAGCATTTAAAAAAGTTTTTTTTACTTTTTTCTAATTATTCCCAAACTTCCCTTTCAGAGAAATAAACTCATTTTATTTTTGCCAACTCTGTGCAAGAGTACCTGGCTGCAGACAAGATGGCGGACCTCCACAGTTGACAATAAACGTGACCTCAGCAGCGGAAGTTGGTTTTCTTCGTGTTGTTTTTTTAAATCACGTGACCTCAGCAACGGAAAGTTAATTCAAGTCTTTAAAAAGTTGCCAATTCTTTAATTCTTAAATGAAATGTATTTATTATAAAGAATTGAATAAACAATGTGAATAGGCTATGCTAACTGGGAGACCCTGTGAGCTACTGACGAAAGACAGTGACCGTTCCATCCCCTCCTCCTTAATAACTGTCTGGTATGGGCCTGCCAGACTCAACAGGCTGTGACCTGTCAACCCTTCAGGACCTCTATACTTCCAGTATCCCCTCAGTAACATGGATTGATGTGTTGATTCAGATGTCTGTGAATACAAGTCTTTATTCCTACATGGAGAGGACTCTTACATGAGAATCATGCAGAGAAGTCTCTCTGGAAAGAGTATCTTAAAACTTAAAACTATAATGCTATCGTTGGCGCCACATGGCATTTATGGCAAATGTATTTTCTCGGTAATTTATCGGTATACCTAAGCTTGCTGGATTATTCAATATATTAAAGTTTGATAGACAACATTGAATAAAACCTTAGATAAGCCAACTAACTTTGATCCTTAATACTCTTACCGCTGTGAAGTCTTTTCCTTTCCTGCCACAAGTGGACTACACACATGCACAACGCAGATGTTCACGCAAAAAGAACAGAGACCAGCTTCCGCTGCCGAGGTCGCATGATTTACTGAGCTGTAGAGGTGCCTCTTGCGGTCTGCCATCTTGTCTGCATCCAGGTCCCTCTTACTCGGTGAACTGGAGGTCGAACCTGAGCCTAGCTGACACAGCACACTTAAGTACTTGTCCTAGTCCTCATTAAACACTAGGTTGCGTTGTCAGGCAGCAACATACACTGACGTTGTTTAAATTTGTTCTGTAATCCTGGCAGGGTCTACCGCAATGTGTCCGAGACATGAAAAGAATAAAATAAAATTTTCATGTGTAATTTGTAAGAAATGGCATAGCCATCCTTCAATTAGTGAGTGAAATGCACTGTGAGAATATTTGTTTTGAGCCTGCCTCTGTATGAACAAATTCAGATTTTAAACCGCTCTTGAGTCAGAGCATCTTTCGTGATTGGTTCGGGGAATCCATCTTGCCTGTCAATCATGTACAGTAACTCAAAACTTAAGGTAAGATAATTTGAAAAGAGCAAGATTTTTTAAAGTAAATGAAACAAGTTATGTAGGTAGATTGAGCATCGAAGAGATTCATTTGTAGAAACTGATCTTGTAATTTTACAATTCTACAGAGCTGAAGCCATTCCAGAAACATCATTCATGACCATTTTCAATTTAGAAATAGCTAATCTAGTCAGTATGTTGAGATGGAAGAGTTACAGCATGTTATGTTCAAATGAACACCAGCAGTGAAGTTGAAACCCCAAAACACCATATCAAATTGTCAATTTAATAATTTTTATGTAGACCTGATACAAATAAAAATGTCTGAAAACAATTTTAGTTAGTGATTCATTTCAAACCTTTCAAAAAAAACGTACCCAATGACAGAAAGATGGGTGGCTGAGGCTCACTGGTTTCCTCAGTTTTAGGTTCATGCATGTCCTTCCCTACTTGACTCAGCAGCTTCAAGAGGTCAAACTGCGGAAATATATTTCCAGGCTTCACACAGCTAGGTAACCGCAGCCACTTGGGAAGCAAGGAACATAGCTGGGGCACATTGCTCTTAGATTCTTGCTTGCTACGAGGTTGTTGCTTTTGTTGAAGCTGCTGCTTATAGCTAGGAGGCTGCTGCTGGGGCCTGTAGTGAGGATGCTGCTTCTGCTGCTTCTGTTGATGCTGCTGGGGCCTGTAGTGAGGATGCTCCTGCTGCTGCTTCTGTTGAAGCTGCTGGGGCCTGTAGTGAGGATGCTCCTGCTGCTGCTTCTGTTGAAGCTGCTGGGGCCTGTAGTGAGGATGCTCCTGCTGCTGCTTCTGTTGAAGCTGCTGGGGCCTGTAGTGAGGATGCTCCTGCTGCTTCTGTTGAGGCTGCTGGGGCCTGTAGTGAGGATGCCCCTGCTGCTTCTGTTGAAGCTGCTGGGGCCTGTAGTGAGGATGCTCCTGCTGCTGCTGCTTCTGTTGAAGCTGCTGGGGCCTGTAGTGACGACGCTCCTGCTTCTGTTGAAGCTGCTGGGGCCTGTAGTGAGGATGCTCCTGCTGCTGCTTCTGTTGAAGCCGCTGGGGCCTGTAGTGAGGATGCTCCTGCTGCTGCTGCTGCTTCTGTTGAAGCTGCTGGGGCCTGTAGTGAGGGGGCTGCTGCAGCAGAGGAATGTAGCTATGCTGCTGATATGGCTTCTGCTGGGAAATGGAGCTCGCCTTCTGGGGCCCAAGGCTACGCTGTTGGGGAGCTGATCCGGGTTGCTCGGGCACAGCATATGACTGGTACATGGGGGTTCGGACAAGACCGTGTTGATATCCAAGCTTCTCAGCCAACCCATTCCTGTAAGCTGTTCAGCACATAGTTTAATACATTTTAATGTCAGAATTGGTTATATATAGTTCAAGATTGAACTCACCATTTACTTGGGATCCCCCAACAAGTAGTATAGACAATTGCAGTAGCCTAGAAGAGAAATAACAGCTGTTTTAATAGGTCAAACATGATACCTATTGACAGCTGAATGGAGTTTGTTTAAACATTGAAAAATTACATGATTAGAAAATCCATGGTGGCAGCCATGGCTGAGGCGATACTGCAGTAATCTGGTGACCCTGGAGCAGCAGCTACAACTCCATTGTCTTCATAAAGAATCAAGTCAGCTCAGCTGTTCTTTTTAACACTTCTCTCCAGCCAATCACATTCTTCCCTGTCACTGGTTGGTTTGAAACAAGGTGCAACTCAATCATAATCACTGTTCCTAATTAGTTGGGAGATCTTCTATACATGCTGTTCACGAGACGCCGTCACATGTCGGTCTGCATCTGTTTGTTTCTCAGAGAATGTTGGATTTGCAGCAACTTCAAAAAAGGCACTACAAACCCATCTTTAAATCCATCTGTTACTCTAATCATTCCCCACAATATAATCCATAAATAGATGTCCAGACACATGTATCACCCTGTACAAAGTAAAAAACCAGGCTTGGAAAGTAAAAGCCCATTGGAGCATTCAGTGCTATTAGTGCTAAAACATGGGTAATTTACATTTCCACAACCTACACTAAACTTTTATATGTCATAACTCAGGAAAGGCAAGTAAATTATTCCAAATTTCTAAAACATAATTCTGGTTCATGTGCATTAATAGTTTGGAAGCCAGCTCACTCTATACATCGTTCTGCACATTTCAGAGTCACTGGATAGAGATTCAAAATGTAGCTATGACAGGTAGAGCAATTGACTGAAGGGATATGGGGTGACCTCTAGGGGACAAAACTGATAACACTGTGGCTAGGGCAGGCCAGGTTACTATGGAGAACCAGCCATGACACATACTGCAGTAAAAGCAAAGTAAAAAACATTCCACATATTTTTACAGGTGCTGTAGGTACAATTTAAGAGCTATAATTTGAGAGTAATCTGTTAGATATACCATAACCATCCGTCGGCTGTTCATGAGTGAAATGCTCTGTGAAATTATCTGTTTCGAGTTGACTGGGCCTGCCTCTGTGAGCCAATTTAGATTTAAGACTGCTCCTGGCTAATTTAACTCTCAAATCTTACCTACAGCACAATTAACAATTTGTTTACTCTCTTTGTGTACAGCATTGTGTCCATTTCTAGGTAAATATCTGTGAAATGAATTTTGAACAAGTGAAGATGCAATACAATGACTGAAAATACAATTAATGTTAATCTCAACATCTCACAAAGAGCAGCAGAAGCAGATTCATTACTACTGACTATGGTGGTGCATGCTTTGAATCATGGGTCACTCCGATTGACAAAAACATACTGCAAAATTGAAAATGATTCTCTATTATTGCTCAATGTTCTGCTTGCACAGAATGGTGTGGCTATCATTTCCTCAAATAGACAAATATATCTGTTACTTCAGACCCAAAGTAGCATTTGTGTCAAGTGTTAAAACTTTTTTTTAAATACACACCAGTGTTCTGAGCTACTATTGAGTTTACTACATTCATCTTTCTCCGGAAGACGTTTTTACTAAAATGCCTTTTCATACAAGCAATACTCCATATTTTTTTCCAGTTATTGTGGACAAGGAGAGTAAACAATTAGAAATCAACCAAAAGCAGATTAACACGTGCAGTGGCAAACAGGAGCATGGAAATGAAGCTTCGCGTTGGTTCAGGCGGCTGGACTGGAGTGATGGCTCGGCGCTCTTGCCTTGATTGATGATGATTAACACTACTTTAATACTACTACACGTTACATAGTCATCCGAAACTGGACGATGGCTCAGCGCTTAATGGCAGCTGTCATGGCATAGTAAGGCTGCTTATAATCAACAAAATTCAGGTGATGGCTCAGCGATTTATGAAGTTGATTAATTCGTGACGTTGATTAATTACTAAACCTTACTTCTATATTCATTGACACAACCATTCACATTTCACATCGTCGGTAACGCCCAGTCCCACGCTAAGGCCCCTGATTTTTTAGGTATTCACAGAGTGTCTGTGGATACCTATTGTATTTGTACAAAGTATTATTATTATTATTATTATTATTATTCCGTATTGGTAACGCCTATAGCTCAGCCCCCGATTGGTAAAAAGTTGTGAAATTTCCCGACGACACACTGTATGTATTCCCCGGTATGCAGGTCTACAAAAAAGTTTGGTAGCAATTCGCCCATAGGGGGCGCTATACGTCGCCTCACAGTAAAACGCCCCGCCGCCCCGATGGACGAACATTTATTAAACTTGGTATATAGGGCTTATTTGACATGCTGAACATTCAAAACTCTTCTTCTAAATAACCAAATATTGGTTATTTAATAATATAGCTAAATATTTGCTACAGATGCTCTATGGACGTGTCTGATTAAATATTGTATAAAGATTTTTATAGTTTAAGTTTCCTTTGTTTGAGTTTTCTTCATTAACATAAAAAAGCAACAAAAACAACAAAACATTGATTATTTATTGTGCTCAATTGTGAAAATATGGTAGTATATGTAGTCATAGCGTTAAGACCACAGATTTAAGTACGTTTAAAGTATGATAGTTTAAATTTCCGTTTTTTTGTTCATCAACATCAAAAAAGCAAATATATAATAGTATATGTAGTCATAGCGTTAAAGCATCATTAAAGTTTGGTAGAGGTTTGGGTTATGTAGTTACCTTGCCATCATGTAACTCCAAATATTGGTGAGACATTGCATGGCGAAACAGGTTTCAAAGTCACACTTTTAGCACTCAAACGATCAAACGGATTCTGCCAATGTATAAAATAACAAAACCTGATTCAGCGGTTTTTTCAATTGATGATTGGTAAAGGTACTCTTTTCTTCATCCCCTCGCCGTAGATGTACTGAATACGTAAACCGTCTCTCAACTCGTGCTAGCGAAGGGGCGTATATATATATACGTCCATATCCAGACACGTCCATATATATATATATATATATATATATATATATATATAAAACACACACAGTGATTCGGTCTCGGAAGCTGACTACCGGATCATCTTCCTAATTCAAATAGTAAAATCAATACTAAGTTGGCATTTTTATTTCCAAAAAAGCAGAATTGGGTTTTATTATTTTATACATGCTTTGTTTGTGTTCGTTTGTGTGCTAAAAGTGTGACTTTGAGACCTGTTTCGCCGTGCAATGTAAGTCAATGGGGGAGAGAAAAAAAACATTATTTTGGATTGTCAAGTTTGAATCTAAGGAGCAACGATTGAAGATATCTCGCCAATATTTGGAGCTGCAGCATGGCAAGGTAACTACACAACCCAAACCTCTACCAAACTTTAATGTTGCTTTAAGAGATTCAAGTATGTTTAAGTTTCATTTGAGTTTTCTTCATCAACATCAAAAAAAGCACAAAAAAAACATTGATAATTTAGTATGTAGGCCAGGTCAGGCCAGTCTTCTTTCTTGTTCTCTTTCTCTTTCTTGTTTCTTGTTCTTTCTTGCTTTCAGGTTGGCTGGTCAGTGATTTACCTTTAGAGGAGAAGAGACGAAGATGAAGAGAGAGATGACGACGGACGGGGATGAAGAGAGACGAAGAAGACAGAGATTTAGAGAGAAAGAGCTGAGGGATGACGAAGGACGGAGATGAAAAGTAAGAGAGAAGAAGAATACAGAGATTTAGAGAGAAAGAGCTTCTTCACAAGGTAAATATTTTGAACACTACAAGTAACTAAGAGGCACATTGTAATGTACCGTTATGACAGTGAGTGCTCAGTTCCGTCTCTCCCTCCATCAGGCTCAGGAGAGGAGGATCAGGGTGGAGGAAGAGGAGTGGAGCGCCATGGACCTCCACAGAGAACCAGGAACACGGCTATACCCCACCACCACCTGATGCTGCTGCTGCCAGATGCCTCTCTGTGTGCCCAATAAAGTCACACATATTGGCACATATTTCCGATCGGCTGTTCACTGTTTTTGAAGGGAATTTTGTTTGGTTGGTGTGGGTGGATCGGAGGCTGCGGGTGGGGGTGTAGCGGTGCAGGAGATCAGTGAGGAAGGAGGGAGCCAGGGAGTGAAGTGCTTTGTAGGTGGTGAAGACAATTTTGCAACAAGTTGCTTGATGGGGAGCCAGTGGAGGTTGGTTGTGGAGGATGTTGTGGCCTATGATGCGGGAGTGAGTGAGCAGACGGGCAGCGGAGTTCTGGGTGTGCTGTAATGTGTTGAGTAATTTGTTGGATATTCCATAGAGGATGCTATTGCAGTAGTCGAGTGTGGAGGTGATGAATGTGTGGATGAGGTTCCAGCAGCAGAGAAGGAAAGGCATGGTCGGAGACGGCCAATGTTTTTTAGGTGGTAGAAGGAAGTTTTGGTGATATGTTTTACATGGGCTTCAAATGAGAGGGTGGGGTCGAAAATTGCACCAAGGTTGCGAATATGAGAGAATGATGATGATGATGGACCGTTCCACAGTGTTTTCACATATTCTGTCTTCAATCGTTTTTCTTAGATGCGCTGCAAGTATGATGTCAAGACACCGAGAAAAGAGGATGGTTACCAAACTGTAATCATCCGTATTATTTTCCATAGAACGCTGCGATGCTGTAATCACACCACTAGAGGGCGCTGTATAGCCACACTATTCATGTCATGCCTCTATGGCAACTTAAAAACTTAATACCTGGAGGCAAAATCAGTGGAGGCAAACATTCTGCGAAAAAGTGAATGTAAACATAGTAAAAAAATCAACAAGGTTAAGGCAATTGGTATGAAGGACCTTATGGAGATCTAGGATAGAGCGATCAGAGAGGCCGCGGTCAAACTACACGAAACATTTTGGAAATTCATTTTCGCATGTATTTGATGGTGGGGAAATGGATTTTAAGCTAAATATGCAAAATGGGTGAACTATTGCTTTGAAAATCTGAATGACCAATAATTTAAAAAAAAATAAAATGCCGATGACGGCAGGCGCCGTTATCTTTTCTTTTTTTTTTCCATCCGCACTAGAATCAATAGAAAAGTATCCTTTTAACACCTTTACATAACAATAAGCAGCATACAGCCACACTAATATCAAAATGTAATTTTGGTCCAAGTGTATGTGTTTCATTGTCATCAAATTATGACTGTGTAGTTTTGCAAGTGTGGTAACAGACGTCTTCTATATTGTGTGTGAGGTTTTGTGTGTAGGCTACTTCGTACTCGTTGCAGGTCCTGGTGCTGTGCGTCTGGAAGGCCAGGTGTAGTCCGGCCATGCTCTGAGCTGCTCTCCTCAGCACAGGGGACAGAGTCCTCAGCTGGTCTACACAGGTGAGGAACTCTCGGCCATCCTTTATATATACACAGTTAAGACACACTAACAAATACACAAAACATGCAACATATGAGAGTAAGTAAATGGATGAAATATAGCAAACTGTGTTCATACCAAAAACATTTGTACCAGCAACCTCATATACTGGTGCACACACTGGAGATTACACAGGTAAATCTCACCAGAACACAGACGGTGGTAAGAAATGTGTCACCCGGATGCCTGCACTTCCACTAGTTCACCACAGGGCTGCGTCTTTTCCCTCTTTATTTTATATTTTATACACAGATGATTGTTAGCCTTGTGAGACCATTCAGATATTCAAGTTTGCGAATGTGAACTCGCGACTATTAATGTAATATATGTATGAATTGATATGTTTACAGTCTATGATTGTATGAATTATGTGATGTGTTGCTGTATTGTATGTATGTATTACTGTAGTATTGCCACCTACTGGACTGGATTAAGCTTGAAGATTGTTTTTCTAAATCATTTCACAATTTTAAACAAGCGTGCAGCCTACTACTACTCATCAGACATATTCCTGTCATAATAATAGTATAGTAGGAGCTGCAATATGTGCTTATTCCTTTGATATTTTGAATGGAAACCACTGTCTTAGAGAACATTTTGTTTTATGTAGAAAGTGAACATGCAGTTGACCTACATCCCAATAATGCAACGCTGATCAGGCAAAAAACAGGGAAAACATGCTAGGTCCTATAGAATAATAACAATGCTTAATGTTTGTTGGATGCCTTTTTGCTAACCTGAGCAAGAAAGAATGGTCCAAACATGTTAACAGGTAGGCCTACTGCAGGAAAGCCAAAATGGATTCACAGTGGGTTCATGAATCAAACCAAATTTAGTATAATAATATACACCTCATACATATTTTAAAGTATATTTGACAAAATAACCATGGAATGTCCTTGAAGAAATCTCTTTGGGAACTTCCTTTCAACTTGAGCTCTGTGGTTCTGCCTCAAACCCGTTCACTCTAAGCCCAGCGTGCCTCTAGTTCATGGGAACACCACTACAAACACACACTTCCCATGGTTCAGCCATCATTCCTCTTCCTTTCCTCCCCCCCTGAGAGGTAAAAATAGAACAAGCGACATGCGTGACAGAGTTGATGAACTATGTTGTCTATTGGGCGGACTTTTACATAACACATCCTCACCACTACAAGACCAGAGGAACTTCTTTTTCATTTAGAGCTGTCCTGCTAAGCTGGATGGGAATACCAAATGATTTAACGATGGAATAATGTAATTAATCTCTTTTGTTTCCAGTCTCTGTTTAGCTTACACAGTTTCCTGGGGTTTGTGTTGCAGAAGGGTTCCATGATGGGCAGTCAATGTCGATGTGTGTGTGTGTGTGTGTGTGTGTGTGTGTGTGTGTGTGTGTGTGTGTGTGTGTGTGTGTGTGTGTGTGTGTGTGTGTGTGTGTGTGTGTGTGTGTGTGTGTGTGTGTGTCGTATGAGGTACCATCAAACAATCAAAAAGCTTTGCTACTGTATTCTTTAATAAATTACTAATCTGTTTTTGTTCTATTCTGCTATAAAACATAGCATATATTTAGTTCACAAAACAACCACTAGGGTGCGCCCTTCTAGTTAGAGTCCCTTGAGAAAAGCATTATTTTACACATTCATAAGTTCATTGTTCGATGTGCGTGTAAGGGGTACAACACAGTTTTACCAAATTATTGATTAAAAACAAAACATGGATATAAAACGATCATAAAAGGCTGTGAGAACCAATGTTTCCAAACCTTGGATATGTGGATGGGGACTTATACTGACTTTTTTATATAGATTTTATATATATATATATATATTCAACACCAAAAAAGGTTTTAAACAGCTCATAACAGGTCTTGTATATGCCATAACAGACTGCTTAATGTTTCGTAGCTACAAGCAAACTACTACTAATCACGAGGGTTACACCAATGTGTGTGGAAGCAGATACACAATAAAAGTGTATCTATTCTGTACAGAATAAAGGTGAGGCCAGGGGCCAAACACGCTTGGGAATCACTGGCCTACTTACATTTGGTCATGGAGCTGCTTATCGTTCCAGTTACATGACACACACAAAACAAAGCATGTCTACAATGTACAACTCTGACTAATGTATACATGTAAATGAATAACTCTACTGCTCTACTGAGGTTTCACGTATCACCTGAGAGTGTTCACTGTATTCCATTGTTACGCAACATCTTCTTTCAGTTTCCATCGCATGTTTGTATACAGTTAGCTTGCTTTATTTTTTCCAAAGTTACGGTGGTTCAGGAAATGGTTGACAATCTTGAGATGTTGATGCAGCTGAGTGAGTCATTGCCAAAATGCAATAAGAAAATGGTCCAAAGTGCTTGTAAAAAGACACAGGCCACTTGAGATTTTTTATGCCAGTGGTTAATTAATTAGGCCTACTATGCCCTTCCAAAACATACATTTATTCATTCATTTAAGTTCAGATTTCACTTCAAAGACACCATGAATAACTTGTTAGAAAGGGGATGTTACAAAATCTGACCTATGTTGCACGGTTTAGGCCAATACTTGAGATTTGAAAGCACCTATTTTAAATGCTGGATTTAATAACACATAGTCTCTTATTTGTGAACTTTCCTCCTAGATTTAACTTCAATTATAGTAGGACTACATGCTGCCTAGTTATTTTCCTCCTTTACTGTCCCTTAGTGTATTTGGTCAGCTGCTAGAAAAAGAATCACATGTTCTAGGGGGATAAAGCTATAGGAAGGGCCCCCAAAAATACTCTACGCAACTTGAGATGCCTGTAAAGATACATTGATTTATTGTATCAATCTACTGCATGTTAGGCTCATGAGTTTAAGATTTAAGCAAGCCTAATGAGAACGGTAACCCATTTTGTCTGGGAAAAAAATGAATCGGTAACATCCAGTATGTGCTTGTTCATGAAAATATTATTTGCTGTCGGTTCAATGTGAGTCTTTTTGGACAGGTTGGATGATTGATTGACTAATTATGCACACATCAAAGAAAATAATGTGTAGTTGGTACCTTCGAGACACAACCAACATAAACTATATGCGTCAGAGATGCGTCATTCTTGCACAGTTGATATTGATTGCATTTCAATCTGCCTGTTCCACTGTCTTACAAAACGGTCTAAAAGGAAGACCGTTTAAAAGAAGAAAGAAAATCGTTTTAAAAAGCTCAGTGACCCAGAAAGCTCAGAAAGAACTAACTAGTAGCTAACCTAGGAGCATAATGGTAGGGTAGCTAACCTAGGAGCATAAAGGAAGGGTAGCTAACCTAGGAGCATGTGCACAAACAAGAACACAGACAAGATGGTATTCTAAACAAGCATTAGCAGGAAAATAGACTAGTGGAAAACAAGAAACAACAAAATGAGAATACTATGGAATTGGGAGTATATGTGGGAGTTGCAGTGCTGTAAAGGCCAGCACAGTTCTGTTTAATTTAAGTAGCCAGGAAGACACCTCAGACCACACACAACTTCCTCCCCAATCGCGACAGAGAGAGAGACAGACGGGGGGAGAGAGAGAGAGAGAGAGAGAGAGAGAGAGAGAGAGAGAGAGAGAGAGAGAGAGAGAGAGAGAGAGACTGGCTGTAATATGGATAGGAGGTGTGAATGGCTTTATAATTAAGTTATATGTGTACCTTTGCGCAAGAGTCAGCTGATGTCAGGCAGATCACACCCATGCCTGTCATAGCTGCACTAAAAGTAGGCTACACATGTTACTAAAAAGCTTGAGGTTGGTAGGCCTATACAGCAGGTCACAGCTTCCAGGAAAGCTGTGACCTGCGCTGCACTTCACTTGCACTGCCGAGCATTAGTGATGCATACTGCTGGCAGTATCAATCATATCTTATCAGATATTATTGATAGACCATGCCCTGCGGATGCCAGCATAATGTCTGTATCATTCATCAAATGGTGTGTAGGCTGCTGATCATTATTTGGCCATGGCTGTGCATTTATGTCATATCATCTCATTCTTCAAAGCAGCTGCCTGTTGTCTTTTTGTAACCCACTCCGGCGGGCACAAAAGGGGCCCTCAGACTGGCTTTACTCTCTCTATCTGGCCAATTAAAAGCAGCTTTACTGTGCCACATTCTCGGCTGTTGCGTAAGCACTTTTGTCAGCCATGTAAGTTCATATTGATGCTTGTTGTGATCGGCTTAGCCCAGGTTCCTGCCTCCCCTAACCACCCACATCGCCCGGTGCCATAGGAATGCATTCATTCAGCCAGAAGGGCCCGGCTATCTGTGTTGTATCTGGAGCAACTCTGTGCAGCCTTTCAAGCTCCTGACTGAGAAAAGTACCCTGGTTGTGTTGATTACAGACTTCTTGGATGTCTTATGTTTGTTCAATATAGCCGCAGCGTGTCCTGCAACACTGGCCCACACTACTATGTGTACTGTGTTAAAGTGACTTAGTTAGCTTACTAACGCATAGTTATGCAGCTATATACTACTATATCTATATCATTCACATGGTTAAAATGCCCCTGTAATCAGACGTTGTTGTAATGAACCGCAGACTGATAGAGACAGATGTGAGAATGATCATATCGCACAGCAACACTGCAATGGTTGTCTGCCTGGCTTCCTGCCAAGGGTTCTTCTAAGAGCCTTTTTTCCCACAAACACTTTTCAAAATGTGACCGACGCGACGACGTGCTTTATCTCGACCTTTGACACTCAATTGTCTCAGACGCTCATTTGGTAACCAAACATCTGTAACAACACAGCCCCGCTGTGAGAACTTTAAATTAGAGGGAACATTCCGCTGAACTACACATGGGCTGCTAGCAATTAGCCACAAAAAAAGCATTAAGTTGTTTACCAACTCCCCCGAGTTGATCACCTGTGGATCGCTAAAATGCGGTGAGTGGGAAGAGAAAGACAGAGGAATCCATGTTGTGCCATAAGACAACAGTGTTATAGTTACCTTGGAGACACGTGGGACAAACACAAAGAGACACAAACAGCTGATGTTATGTATAAGGCAATTTCTAGAGTGCAAATTCTAGCTAATTGAATCACTGTTGTACCTCACAGCTGAGTGTGAGCAAAGTGCTGCGTGTTCCCGGGAGAGTTCTAGATAACAAACACCAAGCTTTATTTAAACATTGCTTTCCAAACATAACATTTTTGTTGTCCCAGATGAGTTGGCTAATGGCGTTGGTGGCTAGCAGGAGTTCTCAGCACTGACTGAGTCAAGTATTTAGCTTCCATCTTCAGCCTATACAGCGATTACAGCGAGATACAGTACAATATGTCCACTTGCTAGACTTGCTGGCAGAAACATTTTGTCCTATCATTGTGTTTGTCTTGTGCTCTTTCTTTGCTATTCCCTCTATTATTAACCTACTACTCCAGACCAGTTGTTTGTTCATCAAAAGAAACCGTTAAGTAAAGGGAGGTAGGTCATTGGGTACAGATGTGATTTAGAATTGTCTGACATTTCTTTCTTTTTCTTTTTTTTACCAGTAGTAACTTTAGTCTTCTTATTTTGTTTCTTGTTATATCACAATGTTGTAGAAAAAGAATACATGTAGAACATGATGTGCTAAATTATATTTATTAATACAAAGCATTACACACACTAGTGATGCACGGTTAAGGTATTTTCTCACCCGAATCCGCATATTGCTGTAACTGCACCCGACCGCAACTCAAACCGCCGCTTGTAAATGGAAGAAAATTACACCCCGCTTCCCAACCCACTATTATAATTGGTGCCCCCCCCCCCCCCTTCTGGCCATTTACGATTTTTCTAAGGCCGAATTAATACGTGGTTATTCACCATAGTCTTTTCGACTCATGAAATGAGTCAAATGTATGTCTATCAGGCTAATATTAGGCTGTTATATGGTGCACCTTTACAGGTGCACCATTGAGAGCATCCTCTCTGGCTGCATCACCGCCTGGTACGGCAGCTGCACCGCTGCTGACCGTAAGGCCCTCCAGAGGGTGGTGAAGACAGCGGAGAGCATCATCGGTTGCCATCTACCCTCCGTGCAAGGCATCTACCACACACGATGCCTTAGAAAAGCACGGAAAATCACAAAAGACTTCAGCCATCCAGGCTTTGGACTATTCACACTGCTGCCGTCTGGTAGACGTTTCCGGAGCATTCGGACACGGACTACCAGACTCACTAACAGTTTTTTCCCACAAGCCATTAGGCTTCTCAACCAGTAACACTAACCTATTGATCATATTGATCA
>OOFB01020096.1:0-17053 GCA_900323305.1 Trachyrincus murrayi
TATTGGAACTACACTCCCCACCCTGCAGGACTTATACACCAGGAGGTGCAGAACCAGAGCCTGCAGGATCATGAAGGATCCTCACCACCCCAACAACGGACTGTTCCAGCTGCTGCGGTCAGGCAAGCGCCTCCGTAGTCACGCTGCTAAAACAGAGAGACTGAGATGGAGTTTCTTCCCTCAGGCCATCAGAACTGTGAACTCTGACCTCACCAGGGCCCCCACCTAGACCCACACACTCCCCCTCCTATGCACACACATACACACACAGACACACACTTAGGTAACGCCTACACATAATTTATAATTTATATCATATATACATACATACTTCTCCTTATACTTATATTCTTTTAGTGCTCTTACTGTAAATATTGTAAATATTGTGCTGTAAATATTGTGTTGTGTGTTGTTATTTTATTTTATAATGTAAATAGTGTAAACTTGTTGCCCTTTGCACATTTCTGTTGAGCATTGCCACTTTCATTTCACTGCACACCCCGTGTATGTATGTGACAAATAAAAACAACTTGAACTTGAACTTGAACTTGAACACATTGCATATGGCTTTTAGTGGAACATGCTCCAAAAGTCAACAGTTTCTTCAGGTCTGTCCTCTGATGCATGAAAGTACAGTAAAGCATGCCGTGACGTTCATGCTGCATGCTGTTACGCTACTGCCTGCGTTGTCCATGTTTTAAACGGCCCTTCAAACCTCAGTGACATATATGGGTTCTACCTCACACTTCCTCACATCCAGATAGGTTTTTTTCCGTATAGTTCACCCTCGTGTGAATGGAATGTTGCTTCAATATGTGGAAATAAAACGTCTTGTTGTGTTTTTCGTTGGTTGTAATAATACGAGCAAATAATTGCAGGGGTTCAAACATTCCAAAAGGCACTTGTTTGGAGATATCGAGGTGAAACAAACTCTACTCTGGCCACACCCCAGTAGATGAGAGACAGGAATGTACCAATGAGTTGTTAAGGTTTAAACTATAACACAGAGGAATATCAGCTTCACCTTTATTGTTAAAGTTCAAACATTGACCACAGACAATGTGAACCAGCCTAAACAGAGTTTTGGACTATAGTTCAAGAATGAAATCCAGGTCAAAGAAATATGTGGCTTTTCTTTCAATATTTATCTGAGAACTGATGTGAAATCCCCCTTGAGACATCTCTCACTCGACAGGAATGATGAAGTCATTGTTGAACTTATAATTTGGAGCCAATATCAAATCTATATTTGTATGAACAAAACAAAAAGACTAAACCATGTGATGTATAGTGATTTGATTAATTCTAAGGTTATAGACCTTAGAATTAATCACTATACAAATCTCTAATCATCAAAGCAATACATACAATCATAAGAAAGGCTTGCTTAAAATTTCACACATTCATTTCGAGTTTACGAGGTAGCAGAAAGAATTTGCCACAATAGAGTAAAGTATTATTTTAAACGGGCTGGCTACAATAGAAAGGCTACAATAAAAAGAAAAGTGAACAATAAAGAGAAAATGAACAATAAAAAGAAAGACGGAGGGAAAGTTTGAAGTGGGGACAGGGGGCTTCTTGGCTGCACTGAGTGGTGGTGGTGGTGGGGGGGGAGGGGTCGGGGAGGACAGTTGCAGAACACCTCTTCAGCTCACACATACGTCACATCTGCTTGGTGTGTGTGTGTGTGTGTGTGTGTGTGTGTGTGTGTGTATATAAGAGGATGCAGGGGCCGCTCGGGACCATACAAGCAGAGAGAGATAGAGAGACAATAGGCCCTCGTTGCAGTGTTGAGTTCGCTTGTTGAATACGAAACTCTCTTGGGGAAGATGTGGGTGCTGTCTGTGGCTGTGGTTGTCTGTGGGATGTTCCAGTTGGTGAGGCAGTTTTTCATTTTTCACTGATTTCACTTTTTTTTTTTTTTTGCTTTTTAAATTACATATTGATGCCTTTTAAAAAAACCTGTGCAATCTTGCTCTGTCAGGTGTGTGTGTGTGTGTGTGTGTGTGTGTGTGTGTTTTTTTTACATTATTAAAAATAAGGGGTGGCAGGACAGTGTGTTTCACTCGCGACCGAAAGGTTCTGGGTTCGAACCCCACTGTCTGCCCCACAGTCTACCTGTAGGCATTGAGCAAGATGCCTACCTGTTCATTATGTATCCAACACTGTTTTTGTTTTGTTTAGTATTGTATAGTATTTTAGCATTTTTAGTATTCCTAGTATTGGTATGTATCTCGTTTCACTTAGATTTGTATTGTGCATTATGTGTATCTCTCCTGCAATTTCTATTCATCTTTTATTTTTTGTCTTTGTCCCAACACTGCCATACCTTGAGCTGCTGGCACTGCAATTTTCTCCGGGATTACAAAAGCCTCGTCTTATCTGATCTTAAATTAAATTTCAATAAATTGAAACACAAGATATGAACGTCCTTACTGCAGGTGTCCCCGTGCCCCCGGGAGTGCACGTGCAGCGCCGCAGCTCAGAGGTGTGCACGCGGAGTCTCTTTGGTGCCGGACCACTGCGGCTGCTGCATGGTTTGCGCGCGGCAGCTCAACGAGGACTGCAGCCGGATGCAGCCGTGTGACACCAAGGGACTGAAATGCAACTTCGGCGCAGGCTACGGTGCAGCGAACGGCATCTGCAGGGGTATGTGCAAGAGACTGCAGTGTGAATATCCCGATCGGGTAAAATTGTATAGCCTACATTTAAACCTTCTCACTGTAGCCGTTACTTTTGCTACAAAATGTGTTTTTCTTGGCGTTGTCCACGGATCAAATTAATTGAGAGGGTTGGGTTAGGCGTTAGGCCTACAATTGATCTGTGGGTGGTTGGGTTTTATTCTTTAGACACTTAGTTTGAAACAAAGTGATGGCTGCAGTGAAAAAGTGACTAAAAATGAATAGTTGAAAGAAACTCACATTCCATCCATTTTAACCATGATCTAACAGACTATACGCGTTTTGTTTTTTTTGCTCTTCATCACAGCCAAATCAGAAGGACGATCCTGCGAGTTCAACTACAAGATCTACCAAAACGGGGAGAGCTTTCGTCCAAACTGCAGACACCAGTGCACCTGTATGGACGCTGCTGTGGCGTGCGTCTCTCTGTGCCCACGCAAAGTAGCGCTGCCCAAACTGGGATGTGAGAAGCATCGGTTGGTGAAATCACCCGGGCGTTGCTGTGAGCAGCTGGTGTGTTCGGACGAGGGAGGGAAGAGATGGAGACTTCTGGTGGAAGAGCACGGCCCTCGGGACACATTGAAGTCTAGAAATCACCTCGCCAACCAGGATGAGCTGGCTCTTGTAAGCATTGGGGGATACAGTTCCTTGGCAGGTGAGTAGATTAGTATTTCTCTTTGTTAGGTACTGTATACAATAACCTAATAAACTTTCTAAAATGAATGGAAACGCCTCTGTGGCAGTTGACCCTGCCAAGTGCCATCTAAGTGGCTTTTCATGGCGGTTTATTGCAGAGTTTGAGAAAGGTTTAAGCAAGCAGAGCAGGTGGTACATGCTGACATGCTAGCGCTCCTCCTGAGTGTCTGTGTTGGTGGCTGGTTTAACCTGTGGGCCTGATTGGCCAATGCCCCACAGGTGTGCAGCCTCACCCAGCAGCCCCAGAGTCTAATCAGTCTGACTCGGACCAGGTGAGGCTGCTTAAACCAGCCACCAACAACACACACTCCACAGCCTCTGCTCTGCTTTACATTATGAGAACATTTTAGATTGTTCTTCACCCTTCTCCTCACAGCTTTCACGAGGGAACCTGAGGGCCACATGCTTGCGTTTGGCCCCAGGAGGTGCCAGCCCCAGAGCAGCGCCTGGTCGCCCTGCTCTAAGTCCTGCGGTACGGGGGTCTCCACCCGGCTGTCCAACAGCAACAGCCAATGCCAGCTGACGGGGGAGACTCGGATGTGTGAAGGTCGACCGTGCACTCTAACCGCATTGTCCAGCTCAAAAGTACGCACACACGTGTTTATTTTAGTTCAAACTGGTGACATGTTTTCTTGTTTATAGTGTTGTTATAGTGGAGTTCAGCTTCACCATGATCCTCTGTATTAGGTCTCTCTTCTTCGGTTAGTTTGTTTACACTTTTCTTCTCCCCAAAACAACAGGGAGCTGGGAAATGCAATCCCACTGAGAAGGCAGCCGGCCGACCGGTCAAATTGTCCCACATGGGCTGCGGTAGTGCGAAGAAGTTCCAGCTCAGGTTCTGTGGGTCCTGTTCCAAAGGTCTCTGCTGCCGTCCCCACCGGACCCAGACGGTGGCCGTGCGCTTCCGCTGCGAGGACGGGAGGACCTTCAGCCAGAACGTGATGATGATCCAGTCCTGCAAGTGTGAGCCTAACTGCACCAGTGACAGCAGCAACCAACCACTGGTGTCTCACGGACACGGCGACGCCATCCACCAACTCATTCCTTCATGAGCTTTGGGTGGAGTCCACAGTTTAGACGAGGCGGACTTCTACTGCTGAGGACGATGGATTTGCTTCATATTATTGGAGCTCTTTGATATGCTTCATTGTGAAGCTTTGTGATATTTCATGTTACTGTTTTTTTTTTTTTGTCAAACAAAAACAAACAAACCAACGTATCACATTTTTGGAATGTATTATGGCTTCCTGGCATAGCTACATGTGTAATTATTGCAATATGTTTCATACATACTGTATGCATGACATATACAATGCTTTTATTTTGTATATTTTATAATAGTCATATTTTACAGTGAGGGTATGCAATGAATTTTGCATTAATGTTACTTTTTTTCTATTATAGTCTGACAATATGCCAAGCTACCACATACCAATTGTGTATCCGCTAAGGTTTTTTGGCTGCAGGTGCTAACAATGTATTTGTTATTTTCAGTTAGAATCAGAAAATTCTAAACCTAATAATTCACCATGTATTATTGCTTTTTATTTCCCAAAAATGAACGCAACACATAATAAATATACCTCTGTCCAGCAGATGCCTGAATTCAGTGATATAAAACAGTACATACACATACTATACATACACAAGGGAACAGTGCTTCCAGATGGAGCACCGGAGAGTCATGGGTTCGATCCCCGGGTCTGCCACCATTGTACCCCTGAGCAAGGTACTTAACCCTGAGTTGCTCCAGGGGAATGTCCCTGAAATAGATAAGTACTTGTAAGTCGCTTTGGATAAAAGCGTCCGCTAAATGCCCTAAATGTAAATGCTTTCTAAATAAACACCAGACTGAGATACACACGTACACTTTGTTCTGTTAGATGTAAAGCTTTAACTGGTTGGACAGGTGAGAGCCGGGTGGTGGACACAATGCATACACATATCATTATCGTATAACTGAAACCAGCCCGTTGACGATGTCTTCCTTCTAGTGTTGCATATTACGTACAAATTATGTTCTTGGGAGAAAATAACCAGGCTAAACATATATAGACAGCACAATATGATTTGACACAATAATCATTATTTGACTTGAAAAAATAAGTGCTTTGTTGTCTTTGCACAAATTGTATCATCCTGTTTGAAGAGGTTTCATTCCATCACATCCAAAAGCAAGACGACGTGTCTTTAAAAACCTGTTGTGGCAGTTACCCCCTTTCCCACTACCGTAGCATGTAGCGTACGTGGCATCCTACTTGAGAAAGTAGGACGATCGATAGCTCGACAGCTGAAGTCCTTCATCGAACATTGTGGCGTAAGAATTTTTCAGGAAATCCACATAGCTTTGAATGCTTTGTTTGTGGCTCTCCGATTGGTCCAGGCTCCGCTGAAGGTCTTTCAGACGTACTTCAAACTTTCTCTCTGCCTGCAGAGTGGTGGGAATAAAGACATATCAAAGCTTCATCACTTCATCCTTTACAAAAACGGATTCTTTGAGGAGCCATACTAATTTCAGGACCAAGTCAAAGACATTTGAGCAGATATAAGCAGATGATGAAGCAGAAGAGATTCATATCTTAGTGCAGACTTGGTGATGGAGGTATACTCACAGACAGCGTGCTCTGTCTAAGATGCTTCAGCTCTGAATCCCTCCGGCCCTTCGCCGCCTCCAGCTCCTTGATCTGAGTCTGAAGAACGTCCTCTCTGCCAACAGCCTTTCCTTTCACATTGGTGACCTGGCCATGGGATATAGTGGGCGTAGGATATAGTAGGCTGTAGGCATCCTTGAGCAAGATGCCTAGCCTACCTGCTCATACACAAGTCGCTTTGGATAAAAGCGTAACATTCACTGGGGAAAAACAACTTGAATCAATTGAAAGATTGCTTCAGTTTTCAACTTTTTAAGGTCTCAACACGTTCGGATGGCCGACCTGCTGTGTGACATGCGACAAGGCGGCCTCCAGCTGTGTGTTGAGGGCGTGGCAGTCTGCAGAGCGCTGCTCCAGCTGCCTGCTGCCGTAGCTCAGAGCTTCATCCTGCCTCGCCAGCCGATGCACCAGCTCCACGTTCTCCTGGTGCTGCACCTCCATCTCCCTGCGCACACACACACACGCACGCGCACATGCACACACACAGACATATACACACACACACACACGCACATGACACACACACAGGGGGGTGCACACGGAGACGCATACACAGAAACAGAACACTTCATCTGTTTCTACCAATGAAGTGAAAACAACAAGACCATGACAATCCGATAAGAGTGGTGATGGGATGTCTTACTTCTCCAGAGAGGTCATTTGTTCTTGAAGCTGTGCGTTTGCCTCCTGAATAGACTCCTTCATGCCTCCAGAAGAGTTGAGCCTCTTGGTTCGACTGTCCAACTGTTAATGTAAAATAAAGACTTTAAAAATGATATTATTTATCACCTGGATGGATCGCAAATCACATGCAAATGCAGTGATTGGTCAACCACAACACTGCAAACAGAACACGGCCAATCACAATCACGATGCTGGAGTTTGCCTACAAAGGATTAAACAAGGATTCTCGTGCACACTTCATGAAAACACATTCACAGTTCATAGGCACTATGCGTTGCGGCCTAACTTTGATTTCCTATCACTGCACTGGGAAAAAACATTGACAGCAAACCACAGCAGCAACAGCAAACCAGGAGCTAGCACTGAGAGAGACTGAGAAGGGTAGCCTATAGTGTCCTTCTGCTGCCCCCTAATGGTCAGAGACAGCAACGACGGCCATATATTTTGTACAATTCTCAGTTCCTCCTTCCTCCTCCTTCTCACATGCTAGTGACGTTATGTCTGTACGACACACACCTGAACCTGCAGTTGCCTAACGGACTCAGACTTTTCTGAACACTTCCTCTCAGAGCACCGCAGGTTCTCCTGGCACTGCGAGAAGCTCTGCTCGGCAGCCTCCAGTAACTCAGGATAAACCTTCAGCTCCTCCACGCGCCTCTGCAGCCCCCGCCTCACCTGCGCTGCACACGTCCAGGACAGCGGCAGGAGTGTGTGTGTGTGTGTGTGTGTGTGTGTGTGTGTGTGTTTATGTGGGGGGAAAGAATGGAGAAGCCAGGGGGTAGGACACATGGTTAGTGAATCTGTAATCTCGGATCCAGCAGTCCTATGTCATAGCAGGTGAGAGACAGCACAGCTGGGGTGAGAGACAGCACAGAGCCCGGGCCCGGAAACCAGAAACCGTAAGGGGCGGAGTTCTGCCTTGTTTCCTGTTTCATTACGGAGATATTTTACAGAAGAAAACTCATTTGTGCGAGTGCAAGCTTTCCGAAGGGGATTTTAGTGTATTTCTACAGTGGCCAGTCTACAGGGTGTTGATTTGAGACCTTTACAGACACTTTTTTACAGTTTATTTACAATTTACAACTACTGCTGGCAGAGTTTGTGTTCTCCAATTACACGCTTACAGATTCCCGCCTCCAATCATGCCAGCAGCATCGAAACCACGAAACAAATATGAAGCGAAAGAAAGTGAAACGCCCCGTTCACCCAGATTTGAGCTTGTCTGCCATCAGAAGATATTAATCTAAATATCTAAAGTCACTTTAGATATTAATCTAAAGTCTGATCTGTGAAACTAGTGAATCTGCAAACCCGAATGACTCGGTTAGCGTGTAGTTATTTTAAAAGCATGATCCGTCCTCAGACTCAATGGATGATCGGTGGGTTGTCGGTAACGTTTTTTTGAGAATGAGACTTGTTTGGAGAGGTTTATGAAACGGGTGTAAAATGACTGGCAGGCTCCATATGTTACAGTATGTTAGTGGGCAGGAGCAAGTGCAAAAAAGGAACATAGGATCTCACAGGATCTCAGGTTAGCAGCAGAGAGCCTTACAAATGTGGTTAAATACTCACAAATAACTAAAATATTCTTATTAGAAAACCAAATAAATACCAAATTAAAGTTAGAAGTCATAGGCGAACTGAAATAAATACGTAAAAAGAATACTTTTAATAAAAAGCTATGTAATTGTATAAATGTAACATTTCCAAAACAGCATTAATACTAACATTGTAAACGATTGTGTGTGGTGTATGTGGGGACTTTGGGGTTACCGTTTCAACTTCTTCATCCTTTCTATCACGTTCGTTCTCGGTCTCTCTGACCAGACTCTGATACTGTATCCTAAGATCGGCAACCTCGGTTTGTAACACTGCCACCTAGAGAACAAGCCATGCATCACACATTTATTTCCATTCAACTGTAAACTCTCCCCCACAACTACTACTCCTAATAATAATAATAATAATATATACTGTGTGATACGAAAACATGAAAACATACAACATTGATGTACACACACACACACACACACACACACACACACACACACACACACACACACACACACACACACACACACACACACACACACACACACACACACACACACACACACACACTTGATACAATGCAACTCATTTCAACCTGATCCAGTTATTTTACTAGAATGGATGTGTATGTTTTTTTTTGATCTATTTAAATCCAACATGACATTTTGTTGAACCAAGGCAAAAGGAAAAATATTCAATCAAACATTGGTGTCAGCATACTGTACTATAAACGCAAACTACCATTTAATATACAGTATATTACAAATGCGCCTCTTTATGCCTAGATTGTGTAACAAATGGCACAACCTTTAACCTGATTTCGCCATGGAAACCGAGGTCTGTTGACCTAACCTTTGGCTTCGGAGCGCAGCTGTTTAGCAAAAAAATCACCCACTGTGCTGAGCTTTTCACTTGACTATGAGGAAAGGTTGACACTCTCTGAAGAATATCGACCATCATGGAGCGCTGACAGGACGCTTATGGTCAGAAGACATCCAGTTTCACTTCTTCAAAAGAAGCTAAGTGATCAGTATAATGCGGAGGAGGGAAATGACCCCCGGGGGAAAGCTGCGTGTAAGATTAGTGTCGATTATTAGTTTGCTGGTGTTACAAGGCCACTGCGATTCAGCTGAGGAATACATGCACTTGACTTGAGCACTGTGCATACGCACGCACGCACGCACTCACAAACTCACAAACTAACACTAACATCCTCCTGAGTCCTGACAGGCAGAATTGAGTGAAGCAGCGCTCTTCGACTGTGAAATACCGCCACCAGGTGGCTACATGAAGACATTACACACCGCCCTCCTTGGGTGGCCTCTGGATCTGGCTCCAGGGGACCAGGTAGGTGACCTCGTTGTCCTGGGTGGTCAGCATGGGGATGGCTTTAGAGATATACTCCCCAAGCCACTGGGGTTCCTGAGACAGAGCTGCCCGCACACCTGCCCGCTGAGAAAAACTGTCTGGGAAGGAAAATGACAGACACTAAAATGACTTATGTTGGTGTAGTTTGTTCCTACTGACAGTGGTCAATAGGCTGTCGACAATGTGCTTTTTCATACTAGATTATTTAGGGAAAAATATATTTTCACAGCTAGTGCTGTGAAAGTATATCAGTCCACCCAGATGCAGTATGATAAGATAGATCAGCCTACCAGTTGGTACAGTCCACTGGGTAGGCTGATCTGATCAATCATACATCTGGGTGGACACTCCCACCACGTGTGATATCACTATAGTGTTCATTTTGAAATGGATTGTAATGGCTGATCTAATAGGGGACCTTTAAGCCCTGAAAAGCTGGTGCTATATTTCACATGACAATTCTAATAGACTGAACAAGCCCTCTGAACAATTATATTCCACAACCACCATCTGATTTGTTTAGTTAGTGTGTGACAACTAGACATTCTGACCCGGGGTTTGCATTCAGCTGCTGTGCCAAAGTTGAAGGTTGCTGTGCAGTCTATAGGATAAATAAACACATCTTATCTATGACACAAATGGCCCAACAGCAGAATACTGCTTGCACCCTACAGCTCTATGTAGAAGACTAGCTAGCACCCCTCCTTCTCTCAGTCCTCACCATACTTCCAGATATGAAAGACTTGGTTGAGGCCTCCATACTCAACACTCCAGTAGCCAAGGAGCTCAGAGTGGGCCGTGCGCAGGTGGATCTTCTCGTTGGTCAGCTTGAGGAAGGCTGCGTTCTGGTCCGGGCGGATAAAGTATGTTCGGAACTCGTAAAAGGTGCTGTGTTGCTGCTGGGGCCCCGTTGAGAACAGCGCCCGCTGCTAGGGGAGGAAAAGCAGAGGGAAATGTCGACATCATGTGGCCGGATTAAGTAGCGCACGTTTACGTGACAACATGCACGTGTGTGTGTGCCTTCTTCTAGGCATTGATTTTTTTTTTTTTTTAATCCACCCGTCAAGTCAGATGATAGAGTTAAACAGAAACGTTTATGTAATGTTTGCATGCCTCATTGTCGTTCAACGCCTCATTGTAGTTTGACCAGTGGTTCATTTGCTCCTATGCTTCCAAAATGGCGGCTGTCATTGCAGCGTCACATCGCAATGACCTCCGCCATTAAAAAAATAAAATAAATTGTAATCACTTTATTTAGAATTTGTGAAAGCATAGGAGCATTGGGATGTTAGTTATTCAGTTGGTAGTAACGTTTTTTGGTAATTGTTTCGTAATTAATCGTGAAATTATATGTTATTATGGGGAGACATTGATGTGCTCTGCCACACCGTTTCTCATGCGAGACGTGGCAAAACAGCCTAGGTTAGGGTACATTTATGTGGATTTAGGATTTTAGAGTACTACTACTCTCTTGAGTCCTCTCAATAGGGCAGTGTATCACCAACTAAAACTCCCATGATGCATTTTGATGTACAAGCCCTGTCAGGTCCCATGGGGGAAAGGGGAGGGACTTAGGCTCTCCATACAGAAGAAGCTGACCTTTGATCTCCTCTTGTACAAAGTTCATTCTCACACAACGTTCACCTCACAACTTTTTGTATATTAGTCTTTAGCATTTGTATTCGAATATGTTGGTTCATCTCGTGTTTTGTTTTAAGAGATGTACGCATAGGCCTGCAAGGTTCCACATTGATTTGAATCAAATCAAATTTTAAATGGATAACACATTGACGATTATAAAACAGAAGACAGAGTAAAACATATTTTATTGTGTGTGGATAGTCTTTTAATGTACACATTGACGTTGAAATTCAACAGTTAGTTAGCGTTAGTTCCAACGTACTCTAACCATCTAAAAAAAAGCCACTTAAACCACAAAAACGTGACATTGCAGGTGCAATCAGGAGACTTATTTTTTTTTAAATCGATAGTCATAGGCACATAAATACAACTCACCCACACACCGGACGGTTTAGCACAAACGCGTCCCGTTTTGCTTGCCAAGCTGCACAGTGCGCTCCGGAGCATTTCGATGAATGAGTGGTGAAGCTGTAGAAAGTCACTGGGTTACTGATGGGTGACTGCTGGGTCACTGGTGGGTGACTGATGGGTCACTGGTGGGTCACTGGTGGGTTACTGGTGGGTGACTGAAGTCAAAACGAATGAAAGTTTTGGACGTCAGTAAAAACAACACGCGGAAGAAAAAAAAAAAAGGTGTGACGTCAGCGTGTGTCTCCGTTTTGAGTTTTTTAATGACATTATAGACATGCTCATACGCTTATCGATGACGACCCATTACACAATTGACGTGATACATATAATGCATATGTTAATCGATATTATTAAACACCTGTAATATAATAAGTCCCGTTTTACGGAATGTAAATAAAACTGCGTCACATCCTACGTCACGTCCTACCAGGAAATACATTGCGACTCCTCACGTGTGTTTTTATTTTTTACTTCCCAAGGTTAAGTTGAAGTCTACTTTTATAATCCGTTGGATTGCATTGGAAAGATGTACCAGTTGCAGGTCGGGTTGCGTAAACTCATATCTTCCAGATGTCCCCGTCGTGTGTGTGTAGTTTGTCTGTCTGGGAGGGCCCGCAGAGGGGATGCTCCGGTGCTTTCTGCTGGCCCGATATCCACTAAGATCACTCGTGATGAACTTCTATATAACGCTCCAACCTCCAGATTATGTTACAGTACGCGGGGGTCGAGGGTTGCGCATTTGGAAAGTAAAAGGGCAGCCGTGTTGGATAGTTTTACCACCACTGTTGACCCAGAAAGGGAGGAAGAGTTTGTTTTCTTAGACGACGCACAGTCGGTTGATGAAGAAACCCCAGAGGAATTGCAGCGTGTACTCGAAGAGCTCCGAAGGATCGTTGCACCCGAGGCTCCCAAAGAGGAGTCTTTACCACGATCGTTGTCTGAGACACAACAACACAGAGGTCTGGAGATGCAGCTGAAGTCCCTGCAAACCGCCACGAAAGAGGTCAACCTCGACTCTCTTGTTCAATTCCACGACATCAACTACCCACTTGACGAGGGCATCAGTAAAAAGGCCATGCGGGAGAAGAAGAGAGCAGCGACGGGTGAGCACAAGGTCTACGGCACCCCGGACTCAGACCAGCCCCTCAGCAGCACCTGTTGTTCGGGCTGCGGTGCTGTCCTGCACTGCACAGCCCCAGAGGTCGCAGGATACCTGCCCAGCGAGAAGTATAAGGTCCTCATTCGTGAGGACCAGTTGAAAAACTCTGTGTGTCAACGCTGTTACCTCCTCGTTCACCACCAGAAGGCACTGACCGTCGAGATGTCCAAGGAGGAGTACAGGAACGTTGTCCGGGGCATCAAGTCGCACAAGGCTCTGGTTCTCCTCATAGTCGACCTCCTGGACCTCCCCGACTCCATCGTGCCGGATATAACCGACCTGGTAGGGAGAAACAAGCACATCGTCGTTCTGGGCAACAAGATCGACTTACTGCCTAAAGACGCAGACAACTACCTGCAGCGAATCAAACGCCAGCTTTCTCAGTACTGCAATGACGCTGGATTCGGGGGAAACGTCAAAGATGTGCACCTCATCAGCGCCAAGACGGGATACGGTATTGAGAACCTGATCAGCTCCCTCCAGAGGTCTTGGAAGTACAAGGGTGATGTGTATCTAGTGGGGACGGCAAATGCTGGGAAATCGACCCTCTTCAACACACTACTAGACTCTGACTACTGCAAGTCCAAGGGCACAGATGTCATCCACAAGGCCACCATATCCCCCTGGCCAGGTGAGGAGGAGGCAGTGGGTGTCATCATAACCACTTTCATGCTCTCTCACTTGTCTTATAGGAGGAGCCCCTCAACATCCCTGTGTGTAGCAACACAGCCGAATGCGGTCTTGCTCAAAAGCAGCATTTGAACAAGGCATTTAAAGGGCCCCTATTTTACCACCAGGTGCGAGGCGTCATTACAAGCCATTTTAAAATCGAACATTCCCACTTGTGACATCACAAATGGGAGTGTCCACCCCGGTGTATGATAGATGGATGATCAACTCGTCGATCTATTGATAAGCTATCATACATCTGGGTGGGGAGGGGGATCAAAATAGGGGGTCCTATAACATTCAAAGCACTCCTATTGGTCACTCGATCGAATAATTCTGGCTCCTCCCAGGGGCGGGGCCAGGGCCAGTCTGGTTGACAAGGCTCCTCAGTGTGCTGTATACCACAGTAGTTACAGTATTTCCTGAAGGGATGCTCTCAAAAGATTCCAGCCTAGAAAGACTATCTTTGTTCCGCTGCCATCAGGAGATCTGACTGGAAGAGAGCTGGGGACTGTTGTTACGGAGGAGAACTGTATCTGTGTTTCATCAGTTAATGCTAATGCTGTTAGTTTGTTTTTATATGGGATATTTATTTTTCCATGTGTGACCTACTTTAAATTCAAATGCAGGCTTTATTTTAAAGATAAGATCTGTGAGGTCGATCCTATAATACAGATTTGAACCAATCTTTAATCTACACACAATAAATACATTGGACACTAATATCTCCATTTCATGAAGAGAGCCAGACTAACCGTCTCTTCAGGTGATGAAGTAACATACGACACTAGCAAAAAAGTTCAAATAATTTAAGCCACGTTAGGAAACATCGGCATCTGTCCTTCGTCCAAAGATGAATCTTGTAAACCCATCGATGGATCCAAACTCTTTCCCTTCTCCCATGTGCCCTTGCTTCTTTCTCCTGGTCTTCTTCGGTGGTGGTTCTCAGGCACCACGCTGAACCTGCTGAAATTCCCCATCATCAACCCCACGCCGTACCGCCTGTTCCGCCGCAATGAGCGCCTGGAGAAGGACTCCCAGCAGACAGAGGGAGACATGTCCCCTGAGGAGCTGAGGAGACTGCAGACCTTCAGCAAGCAGGGCTACCTCGTGGGTGAGAGAGAGAGAGAGAGAGAGAGAATTTTAACATATTACTTATTTTATCTTGCTTTTTATATTTTATGCCTGACATTGGAGAGTTCCCCAAAACCAGTCAAATCCTTGCATGTGTAAAGCCAATAAATCTGATTCTGATTTTGAAGACCAGTCCAACATTTTAAATATACATTTACACGTATAAATAAACCTCTAAATGTCCTCTTCCCACTTGCATCCCGGGCTGGTGTGGTTAGGTCGCATCGGGAGGACCTTCCGAGTGGACCCAGCCCCCAAAAGGGAAGAGATTGAGTTTGACCCCGACAGTCTGGCTTACGGGGAATACGGCGCCGAAGAGGAGACCCCTGCAGGTAAAACCAACCTAACATGTCTGAGATGAAGTGCCCTGCCCAAGGGCTAGTCATGGTACTGTTTGTTTTTGGGGTTCTCTTTTTGTTGTTGTTGTTGTTGTATAAATGTTAGAAAGCGTTATGATTTTATCATATTAGTTATGTGACTGTGACGTTATGGGAGCCCTGGTTGTTCCTCTTGGTGTCTTGTGTGGGTACAGAAACTGTATAGGTTAACTCAAAATGCAAGGTAAGAGTAAACGGCCTATTTAATAACCCGAAGGTTAACTGACATCAAAAGTCTGGTGTCTTCTTTCACACCGACATTCTCGGTGACGTCACAAGACCAACAAAACATCTGCCAACTGATCAGGTTACAGTATTATTACATTTGGTACCTTTTATCATGAGGTTTGAAATTTCACCTCATTCAGATTTTTCTTGGTCATTTATTTTCAGAGTCCCCTCCGGCGAAGGTGGTGGAGTTCTCGCAGAACGAGCTGAAGGACGCGCACTGGCTGTTTGACACGCCAGGCATCATGAAGGAGCACGACGTGAGGCCCCTCCCCTTCCTGTCAACACATCTTCCTTCCTTCCTGTTTTATACCTCCAGGTTTACATTCTGACGTGTGTGTGTTCTGGAAATCTCTCTCCATAAACTCAAACCTTTTTCTGTGTCTGTCTCTCCGTTTCTCTCTGTCTGTCTGCATGTTGCTCTGCCTGTCTCTCTGCCTGTCTCTCTGGCCTGTTGTATCAGGTGCTCGGTCTTCTGAATAGCTCGGAGGTGAAGGCGGTGGTACCCAGGCAGGCTATCGTGCCCCGGACGTTCATCCTGAAGCCAGGCATGGTGCTCTTCCTGGGGGCCTTGGGGAGAATAGACTACCTCCAGGTACCCACCTCCTTGGTTAAAATCAAGACACACAAATACACGCACGCATGCACAGTAACTCAAGCAGTGATTAATCATTGCAAATCATTAATAGGTAATGTATTCATCATTTTTCAGTTGATATTTCTGATTTGCTTTAATGTGTATCTGTGAGACACATGATCAAATGAAGCCAATCTGAGCTAGTGTTAATAATAATAACAACCAGAGATGGCGCTGTTGCAGAGATATACGGTACATTTGGGGGTTCTCTGTCCTCAGGGTGAGAAGTCCTGCTGGTTTTCTGTGGTCGCGTCCAACCAGCTTCCTGTCCACATCACCACCCTGGACAAGGCCGACGCCATCTACCAGAAACACGCCGGGAACATCCTACTGGGGGTCCGTCTGTCTGCTTGTCTGACTACCCTCTGACTGCCTATCTTTCTCTCTGTCTGACTGCCTGTCTGTCTTTATTTCTCTCTGTCTGACTGTTTCTGTCTTTCTGACTTCCTGCCTGTCTCTCTGATTTTATGTCTGTCTTCCTGCCTGTCTGTCTTTCTTTCCCTCTGTCTGTCTGTCTGTCTGCCTGTCTTTTTGTCTCTCTTCCTGTTTGTCCACCAGTCTTTCTCTCTGGCTGTCGGTCCAGCTGCATGTCTCACTGCAAGTCATCTGATTTGAGTATTTTTTGTGTAGGTTCCGATGGGCGGGGAGGAGCGTATGAGGAGCTTTCCTCCGCTGGTGTCCCAGGACATCCCCCTCAAGGGTCTCGGGTACCTCCAAGCCACGGCCGACATCAAAATGTCCTCTGCAGGTGACCCAACACAACCCTCATCATACTAACTGCTGCTGCTGCTGCTGCCACCACCACACACGCATTACATAATCAGCAGTCAATTGTTAACCGTGGTGAAAGTCTCTGGAAGGTGTGGGATGGGATGAGTATTAACACATGGTAAATAAGTAAAGTTAATCTACATTAGTAAAGTATATGTGCAAGTGTCTACATTTCCTCTACGTGTCTACATTTCACTACATCTACTCTTATTGTGTATATATATATATATATTTTCTTTATATATATATATATATATATATATATATATATATAAAAATATATATATATATATATATATAAAAATATATATATATATATATATATATAAAAATATATATATATATATATATATAAAAATATATATATATATATATATATATATATATATATATAT
>OOFB01020102.1:0-11560 GCA_900323305.1 Trachyrincus murrayi
GAGAGAGAGAGAGAGAGAGAGAGAGAGAGAGCAAGAGCGAGAGAGAGAGAGAGCCTTGAAGGCACAGTTGGCAGGGGCCCTGACTCCACTCTCCCAGACAGCTCCGGCACTCGCCTTTCACTTCAGTTTGGCCCGCCGTTGGCATGGCGACGGTGGCATCGGTGGCGCCGGCACGGCAGCCCACTGCCTGGCGCTAGCGCAGCGTGACGCTCGTCCGGGTTACCTGGAGTCAGTCCCACTCAGAAATGGCCCTCGCTGTCACCGTCTCTCCACGGAGGTCCCAGGCACACATCTTAACCACCCCCACCCCGTCTTTCCATCTTTCTGTCCCCGTTTCTCCTGACAAGAGGTGGATGTCATGGAAATGGAGGTGGTGGTGGGGGGGGTGGGGGTTGCATTGCGATTGAAAAAAGAAGACGGAAACAAAACGTAAATGAAAACGAAAAGCGAGTCGATTGAATGAACACAGCGGGTCTTTTCAACGCGGCGCCAGGGGAGTCGACGGCTGTTAGCGTTTGAGGCGGCTAACGCTAGTCGCTAACTGTCTGTCGGCTGTCTGAAGCTATTCTATCGCCGTCTGCGACTATGCTATCGGTGTTGAAAGCTAAATGTCTAGAGCTATTCTATCGCCGTCCGCGGCTATGCTATCGGTGTTGAAAGCTAAATGTCTAGAGCTATTCTATCGCCGTCCGCGGCTATGCTATCGGTGTTGAAAGCTAAATGTCTAGAGCTATTCTATCGCCGTCCGCGGCTATGCTATCGTGTCAGTGCTAATGCTTGGCTGCCTAAAGCAGGGGTTCTCAACTTTTTTCCATCAGCGCCGCCTCAGGGTTAACTTTGGCAGTACATCACCCCCCCCCCCCCCCCCATATTGAATGGAGGCAGATCGCTGGGTATATGGAATTCAGTGTTTTTATTTTAAGACAAAAATATTATATTAGAGACTTACAGGTGAAGTGCATAAACTACAATTCAAACTGGATTCATAAAAAAGAACAGAACAGCAAGAGAACAACGCAGCAGGCTAAAGAGAGAGGCGGGTGGCATGGAGAAGGAATAAATAATCCAAGCTGTACTGTCCGCATATTTCTTCGTAACTTAGGGCCATTTTGCATCCTACCGTAACACCGGGATGTTTATTCAATTCAGACTTTATTGTTTGACACCGGTCTAGCTGTGGATAGTTTGTTGCAGAGAAAGAGCCATCTTACCTGTGTTCAACAAAACGACAATAATAATACAAACTCAAACCGAACTGAACAGCCAGCAGAACAGCCAATAGGAAGCCGGAAATACGTCTGATTAACGTTCATCCGATCCTGGCCTTTTGCTGCGTCGCCCTTTCAGCACAAAACATTGGACTCAAAACGTCGAATATTCCCCGCGTGTAACGTGCTAAGTACCAGAACTTTTAACCCTTAACGTCCCCCTTTTAAGTATTTTTGTCTCAGCGCCCCACACCCCTCCCCCCCTCCATCGTGTGAACGCCCACCCGTTGAGAAGCGCTACTCTAAAGCTATTCCATTGCTGTCTAAAGCTAATTGGATTCACATTAGCAAAAACATCCAATTACTCAATATGTGCCAACATGTTTTGACGTGCCATGCTAACCCGTAGCCACCCTGAGCCCGTATTTCCAGGACTAAGTACAACCTTTGAATTACGCCCACCCGCACACACATGTACACAAACACACACACACACACACACACACACACAAAAAAACACACACACACACACAAACACACACACACACACACACACACACACACACACACACCAACACACACACATACAAAAAACCATACACACACACACACACCAACAAACACACATAATAAAACAAATACACACACACACACAATAATACAATAATACACACAACATACACAATGACACACACACACACACCAGGGTGTTGCCAGAATCCTCACCATCACCCCTGGGTGCAGAAGCTTAGAGCTAACTGGCCGTCGTCCAAAGCATCCGAGTGACCGTATCACTCAAGATACAAATAAAACGTAAAAGCCGACAATGTTTGCCAAGTATTCAATCGGAGGGGGGAGGGGTATTTATCAGTCAAACAAACAGATGGCCGTGAAAAGAAATTCAACGGAAATTCAGATGTGTCTTTCTTTATGCGTACAAAGTAAACCAGCGACTTCGGCGAGAAACACCGAGTAGCATCACACATATTGTACAAGCCTATCTCAATAGCGTTCTTATTTACTTCAAAGTCCCAAATGTCCATAGAACCGCTAATGAAACAGCAGCTCAGCATATTACGAGCTGCTCATGCATAACTCAAGTGTTTCGGAGCCAGCGATGGCACGCTCAAATGATCCAAACTGCCCAAAAGATCAATATTAAAAAAAAATATATAGACACTAAATAGTCTGCACGTCTGTGTACGGAACATCATTTTGAATCATAATATTTAGTGTCTACTCAGTATACTGTATATAACAGCCGTATTTAGCGTACCTACCCAAATGAGCAGGTTCAGAAGGTTTAACTTCAGTATACATGTGAATAAACTTAATACATTTAAAAATACATATGCATATATGTAGGTCTGAGCTATAACTTCAGTGATCCAACCTCTTGGTGGAAAACACTGGCTGGCAACAAAGCAGCCAGGGATTTGGTGGTGATTGGTGCTTTGCTAGCCAATCAGATCCATCCATTTGAATAATGTAATCTGTTTATGTTGTAAACGAATTATCTCAGATCGCATGAAGGTTATAGAAATATAAGCAAATAGAAGGCTTCGGGGAAACATCTAGATGGAAATGATGTGTGCGTCCACGTATTGAGCGATTGACTCGTTTCTCCTTGTCAACTTGTAGATGAATCACTTCAAGACAGCCCGCTAAATATGTATGATAGTTATGTATGTATTCTATATTAAGCGTATACTAAACGACTAAATAGATAAATATATTTAATCCAAGAAAGTTATCATCCAAGGTGATTCATACTTAAATGAAATACAACCTACCTGTATATATTTTTTTCAGTGTGTGTCCCAGCATTAATCTATATAATTATAACGTTTACATTGACATAGATTAATTTACTTAGCATGACGCTTTCAATCAGGGTGTACAAACGCGATCGGAGCAAAGGCCAGTTTGTACTTGCGCTGACGCGCGTGTCCCGGTCGCTAGCATGTTTCACATCCCTGCCGCGCCGTAGCAAACACAGCTAACACACGAGGAGACATTCGAGGTAATCACTTCTTCGGGCACTTTCTTTGTTGAAGGTGGGAGAGGGAAACTTTTACGAGGACCGAGGTGTTCGTTCCGCCAGGCGAAGAAACCGTGCGCTAAAAGTAAAGCGTTGACAAAGACATGACACAAAGGAAGCATGTTGAAGGATTACAGCTTCAGCATCGCCTAGCGCTTTGCCTTTCAAATGTATTTCCCCCCGACGTGTGCGCGCATAGCCCCGGGTGACAATTACCATTTTTTTTATAATTAGCACTTCAATAATTAGTTCCGATGAATTTATTCTGAAATGTAAAAAGACTCTCGTTCTGCGTTCACTGGGCATGTCGCAGTGGCCTTACGTCAGAAGACATCCTGTCTTCCACCTGAAAGTATAACCAACGCTTTCAAAGTCAAGACGTACAACTTTCTTTATCTCTGTAAGCCAGCAGAATTTAGCTGGCTTACAGCAAAATTAACTTTTTTAGTTTCTTTTCCTGGTGGTTTCCCTCTCCTGTACGTTGTCAAGGCCACGTTTCATTGTGACTGTATATACGGCGGGAGCTCTAATCAGAGCCCATTAGCCTGGTATTACCTGCCCCGTTTCCGCTGAGCGCAATTAGCATTCATTCGGAGATACATATAGCATGGTTGCAACCTTCACCCGAGTTTCACAGCTCCAAGAACACTCGGTGTTCACCTTTATTGTTCCACGACGGTTGACAATTGCCTTTGGCTTCATCATGCGGTTAAAAAAAAACCGGAATAAATAATTTTAATACTATAACATACAATACATACAATAGATAAAGGCAGCATCGGTGCAGGCGAGCAATGTAGGACAGGTCTATAGTTCCTCAAACAATATTACTAACCTTGTGTTCTGATTTGCGATTGATACCGACACTTTTTTGTTTGATATGAACTTCCATAGCTTGCTACAATAGTGATTTGAAGTTTCGTCGTTCTCGGCCTCACCTCTCACGTCACTTTGGATAAAAGCGTCCGCCCGTAAATGTGATGTAATCGTACAGTATAATGGTCGTATATCAGCGGAAGACATCTTGGATCACACTTAGCATTTGATAATGACAGGAGGAAACGTGTAAAATAGATTGTGGCCGCACAACAACTCCGTGAATCACTCTGGTTGGTACCGACGGGCAGTCCCCAGCCAAACTGGACCAGGTCCATGGAAGAAGTGACCTCTATTGTCAAGAGCACCATTGTGTGTACATGGTCAGATTACTGAAACGGTTTCCCTGAAATCATAACTCAATCCGACACATAATATACTAATGATACTAACGGGCACTGAGGAAGACCACAGAATGGCCATATTTGAAGCGAAATCATTGACACGGATGGTTATTTTGTGGATTTTTAAACGTTAAAATGTTTAACCAGGCCATCCTAGATAAGGACATACATGTGGACCCCGTGGTGGACCGTTGAAGTGGGTGTTAAGCAACTACCTACTTCACTTTTCCATGTCTGTTATTGCTGAGATGTCTGCATTACATTTAGCAAAATCCTGTATATGAGCTGCTGGACGAGCAAACTACACACAAACACACGATTTTATTGATTTTTTTCTTTAGCTTTTCACAGCTGGGGTTCGACTAAACGGCGGCCAATGTAAATGGACCGAGAGAAACGCACAAGCATGCAAGACAAATAATTTAGTAGATAACAGCGCGTTGATGGCCGATGCTTCGGTGTGGCGTCCCCCCCCCGGTGTGTCTTCGTGGCATGCGTGTGCACGGGCACTCAAGTCGCGTGTGCTGCGTCTGCTCTTTTGCCGTTACAATAAGGAGCCATTCATGCGTCCAATGACAGCGCTGGGAATTGGAGACAAAAAAAAAACGGCCACTGCGGGCCATTCGTGCCCGCCCACGCATGCGTTGCGAGATTGGCAGTTGACAGATCGGGGATCTTGGAAAGGCGTGGGTGTATACGATTTATCCCCGAGAATATTCGTATTAAACGGTAGTGTTAAGACGCTGTGTTTTTTTATCTGGAACTGTGTCAACGTTATCTAAAAGGTTGGACGGGGAATGGGCTTCGACACGTGATGACACATCGTTGGAACTCCTAATGTTTGTGTCACACACACACACACACACGTGCGAACACACACACACACACACACACACACACTATAATGCATCTAAATAGGGACATGTTCAATGTTTGTTGTTTTCTTTTTTTTTTTACTACCTACTTCCTCATGTATTTTAGAACTAAAAATCCCTCGTTCTGATTCCGCTACTCATCAGTTTGGCTCATATATAGAATTCCGTTTGTCATTACTCGCACGCTTTAATCGCCCGCCGCTGGCCTCACACAAAAGCAGCGCATCTGCTAAATGACTAAAGGAGAATTATTAAAATACATCAATTTAGGGGTACTTAGAATTACCAAAATACATCAATACTGTCCAATGCTCTTCACACCATTGCTATTGATATTCAATTGCTGTATACTATTGCTTTCGAAAAGACGCGATAAGGTTGTAACCGACATTAACCAACCACTGTCAGTTAGACCTTTGATTCATTAATATGAAAAAGAAGTACAGAAATGAATGTATTCCCAAGTGAAGTTGTTAAAAGTTCATGTATTTGGATTGCTTATATTGAGGTGGGCAGGATAGCGTAGTTGGTAAATAAATGATAACTGTGTCGACTCAAAAAAGTGGGGTTTTTTTCTCACCTGAAAGGTGAATTCAGTTTGGAGAGTACTATGTTAATGTACCATGTTCCATCGCCTCACATCCAGAGTAACGGCCAACCACGACTGATAAATCCACTTTTACATACACTTCCTTTTTATTTGACAATAAAGTTCAGACTTGTGCGGTGTAATTTTTCAGCTATTTATCCGAGACTAAAGCCCATTCCCGAGGTCACTCGGCTAAAAGAAAATTCTCTCGAAGGGATATCGCCGCGTAATAATGATTAATTCTACTGTAACTCCTTGAAATACACTTAACTCTGTATTTATTAAATTTTGATTGATGCCGCTGGTTTCTGAGAGCTGGTCATTAGTCATGGTTTTCTTTGGTGCCGTACACTGCCTGATTCAGACCAAATTCAATTAGCAAATTCTCAAAAACAAGGTTTAAGCGAAGATTGCGGGGTTCCATTCATTTTGCGTCTGAAGGACCTATTTCTAGCAGGGGTAATATTGATTGTTTACACACACACAGACACACACACACACACACACACACATACACACACAGGAAAGGCAGTAGCTGATGCTAATTAGACATAGAAACCTGGATACTCGAGGAATGCATTGCGCACTTTGAAGTGGAATCGGTCGGAAAGGGTGGAAAAAATAATTATAGAAAAATACATTTAAAAGAATACGCAGACAAAACATGGAATTCTCCTCAGAGGAATACAATACATCAAGAGCACCTCTCTCTCTCTCTCTCTGTGTCTCTCTCTCTCTCTCTCACTCTCTCTCTCTCTCTCTCTGTCTCTCTCTCGCACTTCCAGGCTCTCAAACTAGACGTGAGGGGAAACACTTTTAACAGCATATAATTATTTCAACGCGCCTGTAGTTGAAAATCTGAAATCCCGGATATTCCCTGCGAGAGCCCATTGCTATTTTTGTTCTTTGACAAAAAAAAAAAAAAAAGAGTTCCTTTGATGGTTGGGAACGCCGTCATCTCGACGGCAGGTAACTATATTATTTTTGCACCAATCAAATGAAAAACCGCGTGAAGTTTTTACCCCCCAGGCGAAGCCAATGGGGATATATGCAGTGGAAGTGCTAAATTAGCGAGCTAGTAATCGGTGTGTTCCTCGTCGACTATACATCAACGATAGACTACGCGTGATGGGGACGTGTACTATAGGGTTCTCTGGAACATTCCCTTGATAATCGCTTAGCCAACTGGCGTTCCAGACTGAGTTCCAGACCAGCTCGGCTCTCTATTGGACTGAAGCCAGCCAATGAGACCTTGAAGTTGTTCAAATGTACGTGAGTAGAACTACGACTCACCCCTCAATTAATATATACTGTAGTTAGGGCTGAACACATTTTAATTATCGAGTTTTTCTAAGGTCCATGGGACACAACCTCAACCCTCTGTCCATCTGATGTTGTCGTGTGTGTGTGTGTTTTATTCTATAGTTTAATGTATATTTCAAATGCATTTGTTCCACGATCCCACGCTCTGCGTGGATCTACATACTCCTTTAAAGGAGTATGTAATACAGTTTTTTTTTTTCATTTCTGGAGCTGCAGGCTCCCCTGAAAACGGCCCTTCAACTCGGTTTCAATAAGCGGAGGACAGGTGTGTTGCATTAACACTTAACTAGCAGGTGACCGCCCGGTAACCATTTCAGCCAATCAGAGGTTTTTTGCATGCGATAGCATGTGTTTAACCTAGAGAGAGAGAGAGAGAGAGAGTCATCTAATGCAACCCTGAATGTCGAAACGTCCTATCGATTTAATTTGAAAACAGAAACCAGCAAATCTCACGATGAACAAAAAGAATTTGCAGCAACACAGGGGTTTAGTCTCGTGTTTCAGAGACCCTTGTAACAGCTGAGTTAAAGAGTGTAGCGTGTGGATGGTTGGTGTGAACGTGGATTTGCTGGGGCAGCCTCGGGTGCCACATCTAAGTGGAGGAGAGCAGGTGTGTTCCGGGTAAAGGCTCTTGCATCAAACGTGCGTGGGTGTGAAATGGGGTTTCTGGGTGCTACACCTGTGTGTGTCGTCATAGCTTCTGTACTGTGCGTGCGTGTGCGCGTGCATGTGCGCGTGTGTGTATGTGTGCGTATATGTGTGTGTGTGTTCACCTGTGTGAGTGCGTGTACTCTGCCCCGCCACCGGCTAGCTAAAAGCGTCATAATATAGCCTAAAGCAACAAGAGCATAATGTCAAGGAAACCATATTCACCTTTTGAAAATGTATCCAATTAAATGCAAATAACTTTATTCCTCTGTTTGTAACTTCATTTGTGTAGAAGGCGTCTTGCATAAAAGGACAGGCAGGCAGATGGTAAACACAATAATCAAGGACAACAGAACAAGAAGTGCAGATGAAAAAAAACGTTTAAAGGTTTATTTATTTTAGTTTATTGTACCATCAGGTGTGATGATTAGTCATTACAAGCCATTTCGCCAGCCAACCAAGTCGGCACAGTCCACTTGGTTTATCATACATCCAGGTGGACACACTCCCACGCATGATGTCGCTATAGGGTAGATTTTGTAATGGCTGACCGACATCACGCATGGTGGTGAATTAGGGCCCCCTTTTTGGATGGAAGTGGGAACAGAAGCTTGGATACGTGCCATTTCAAGGTTTGCTCCATGCCTTAATTCCATTGCCGTTCTGGAGATTTTACACTGAGTTACAGTACACCTCGCTTTTATTCAGAATATAAACCATTTCCGGAGCATATTGCAGGGCCCATCTTGACGGCTTGGTAAATGAGTAAAAGTGACAGGGCGACACACACCCTTGGGTGCCAAGTGACCAGACGCTAGGGTTAGGCCTGGTGACACACCGGCAGACGCCACACAGACACACACACACACACACACACACACACACACACCTGCTGTACCGTTGGATTTAAGGGATATTTTAACAAGAAAGTAGCCTCTTTAACTGACTCGACGGAAAGGAAATCAAATGTCATCAACTGCTTTCCTTTTCTTATTAGAGCCTTATAATATGTATACTATTAAATCGTTGTTAAATACAACTTAAAATACTAATGAAAATGTTCATATCCATGGTTTGTGTGATTCTCAAGTCATCAAATCAAACTTTATTTATAGAGCTCCTTCCGTGCAAAACAGCGGAGCAAAGTGCTTAGCGAGTGAATCGACACAACAGGAACAAGAAGTGAGTTCATAATAAAAAGCAAACAGAGATACATTTGAGCAAACAGCGATCCAAAGACCTTCTGACGAGACCGGACTTAACGCTTCCAGTCAAACGTGTCGATAATAAGCGGACAAAAAAACGTACGTCGCAAATAACGGCACTAACACAGCACCATTTCCAAAGTTCAAAAGTTCAAAAAAATGAACCTGCCGGTCGCATAAACCGCCACCGGCAACCATGGCAAATGGAAAGGAGAACGCAATCACAAACTCGTAACAATAAATGTAAAAAAGGTCACTTTTCTTCCTTTCCGTGCCCTCCCCTGACCATCTTTTGGAAGCAGAGGAACATGACGTTGCTTCCACTGCGATGGTCATTGCATCATTACACAAAAATAAAAGGTGTGTGTTCAGAGTTTGACTTGAGGGGACCAGACATATGGAATTGGTTTCCAGTTCACGCCGTGTTTAGTTTATTATTAGTATTGTAGGGTTAACAAAGTGCATTATACGAAATAGACGAGACATTACAACATACAACAATACATTTGTAAAATACAATGTAGTGTCATGGTTAGCAAAAGACTAGTCAATAATGTCAAGATAAAAACAGCTATGATTTTAAAATATATTATTATTATATATATTTATTATTAAATACATATTACATACATTATGTTTTCATTAATAACTGTGCACATATGTTTGCCCATATGTCCCTTTATTTTACATGTACACTCATGCATTAGTATTAGCATTAGCATTAGCTGATATGAGATGCCTAGCAGGGCTTAGCCTTCATGTTAGTTAGCCTTCTGGGCCCCACACTCACACACACATTCTCACATACACACACACATTCCTGGCTGAGACAATCAAAGCACTTGGTTATAGTTTATCGCGCTCATTAGCATTACAAGAAAACAGCTATGAATACAAAAACACACACGTTCATTAGTGTTCACAGAGGACAGCGAACGCGATGCCTGGTAACAGATGTAGCCGCCGATACGTTGTGATTAATAGAAATATCTGTGAGCGATTAACTTGCCCTGCCGCCCAGAATGTGTCATTTAATGAGTTAAAGATGCAGATTTCTAAAGATGAGAGGAAGGCTTTGACAAATGTATGGCCAGTGGATAGAAGCGTTGCTACATCGGCAAATACTGTATGTTTTTACAATGACAAATTTACAACGTTGTCATTTAGCAGACGCTTTGATCCAAAGCTGACTTTGGATGGCATGTCATTAAGGAGCCTATGGGAGTAAGGGGAGGGGGGGGGGGGGGGGGGCGGTTATGCTTCTCAAGGATTCCTACAGGTACACTTAACAACATTGGGGTTCGAACCCAGAACCTTTCGGCCCAGGAGTCACGAAAACACCCCATCAGATAACCTGCCCCTATATGGTCGCTACGCGTAAATGGGGAACGTGAGGTCGCTGGCGAACAAGATGGACGAGCTGGCGGGCTTGCTGAGGACGCAGCGGGTGTATCGTGAGAGCAGTGTGCTTTGTTTCACGGAGACATGGCTTCACGAGGACACCCCCGACTCCTGCGTTACTGTGGATGGTTTTCAGACTGTCCGGGCGGACAGGACGCACCGTGAGAGTGGCAAGAGGAAAGGTGGGGGACTTGCTATTTTCATTAACAACAAGTGGTGTCATCCTGGACATGTTACTGTTAAGGAACGTGTTTGTAACCCGGACATTGAACTGCTGGCGGTGAGTCTGAGACCTTACTACCTCCCACGAGAGTTCTCTCATGTGATTATCCTCGGTGTTTACATCCCGCCATCGGCGAATGCGTTGCGGGCGAGTGACGTCACGCACTCAGTCGTCGCGAGACTTCAGACACTGCACCCAGACGCATTCATCGCGATATCTGGGGACTTCAACCACGTAACTCTGGCTGCGACACTGCCCACCTTCAAGCAGTTTGTGGACTGTCCCACCAGGGAAAACAAGACACTGGACCTGCTGTATGCCAATGTTAAGGAGGCATACAGCGCCACGGCCCTTCCTCCACTCGGTAGGTCTGACCACAACCTCGTCCACCTACAGCCCCTGTATAAGCCTCTAGTCCAGCGGCAGCCTGCAACCATTAAGACTGTGAGGAGATGGTCAGAGGAGGCCGAGGAGGCTTTGCAGGGTTGCTTCGAGTCAACAGACTGGGGGCTGCTCTGTGATTCGCATGGAGAGGACCTTGATGATCTCACGGACTGCATAACAGGGTACATCAACTTCTGTGTGGACAGCGTTGTTCCCACAAAGTCTGTACGCTGTTTCCCCAACAACAAGCCGTGGGTCACCAGAGACATCAAGGTCCTGCTCAACGAGAAGAAGAGGGCCTTCAGAGATGGGGACAGGGAGCAGACGAGGCGGGTTCAGAAGGAGCTGAAGGAGAAGATCCAGAAGGGCAAGGACAGCTACAGGAGGAAGCTGGAGAACAAGCTGCAACAGAACAGCATGAGAGACGTGTGGAGTGGCATGAT
>OOFB01020108.1:30988-47731 GCA_900323305.1 Trachyrincus murrayi
GGCCCCCCGCGCCCCCCCCCAAAAAAAAAAGGGGGGGGGGGGGGGGGGCATTCTTTTCCTCCCACGGTCAACCTGCTCATGGAGAGCTTGCTCCACACCCGTCTCCCCCCCCATTTTACAGGGCATCGTCTCATTTCAAATTGCTACAAATTGCATCTGTGGCGTCTTGTAAAGCAGTGCTTCCTGTATCGCTGTCACCTTCAAAAGGAGCCGACACCACACGACACGGTGCACCCTTCAGCCGGGATACGGCACCCTCACTGGGACGGGTTTTTTTTTTAAAACAGGTTTTGCTTAATTACACTATCTCTGTTTAATTGTATTGACACGACGAACATGGAACTACATTGGATCACGGCGGATGATAAAAACCGCCTGGTTATAAAGTTAAATGTACAGACACGGCCGGCACGCACGGCTCTCTCTCATCCAGCTGATTTCATTACGCTCTACTACTCACCACCGCCATCTCTCTCTCTCTCTCTCTCTCTCTCTCCGTCTCTCTGTCTCCCTCTCTCTCTTGATTCAACGCTGGTGGTGCGTGATACAGTACCTGAGCAAACACACTGACAATGTGTTACAACAACAACAGCTACATTTCAGATTTCAGCCGCGTTGCCACGGCGATGCAGATGAAGTGTCACGGTGTTTTTTTTTTGCAATTTGTTCTTTACATTAAAGAACGGTGTTATCGTTCATGTACACGGGCTGCGTGTACACGGGTTGGCAGTTGGAACACGTCTTGGCGAAACGGTGCCATTTTTAATGTGTTGTGTGTTTGTTTTTTGGTTGATTCTGCAAATGTAAAACTGGGACAACCACTTATATAAACACAAGCAATTGACAATATTTGGTGTGCGAATGAGCCCAGGACTCTCAACAATATGTTTCCAGAACGTAAGATCATTTCACAATACCAGTATGTGAAACAACACAGTAAAAAAACATCCAAACAATTTTTCAGTAAACGTTAATAGCGGCTGTCAGGAGTCCTTCAGATCCATCCATCCTCCCAGTCATTTGGAACATTTTTCTATTAAACAAACAAACAAACAAACAAACAAACATATTTGCTCAATATTTGTCTGCTACACATTTGTTTATCAGTGACACATTTAAAAGTGCAACATATTTAATACAGACTGCTGTATTCTTGTTTCAAGCATCATTCCTGGCCTCTGAATAGCCTGCTGTGGTGGTGACTCCATCCACAGCTGTGGAGAAGAAAGCTTAACTTAGCAGACCTATGCATTAAACATGTTGTAGAATACAGTGTAACATTCATCAATGTCATGGAGGGAGTTTTGTATAAATTCAAATGCACTGAAGCGGAACGAGTATTTTTTCTTCTTCTTCGAGTCCTCATCCTTTGTCTATGGCTCGGGTGTATGTGTGTATCAGGATTTTGCCAGCTATGAAGGATTGAAAACATCATTTTAATACATAATGTTTTTTTTTGTGTTTTATTTAGCATGCTTCAAGCACGAATCCTGCATCCAACACAAAACAAGCATCACTGATAGGGTTGGTGAAGTAAACCAAATCCAATTCAATTGTAAGCCAAAAAAAAGAAGGAATAAGTAGGAAAGAGAAAAAGGGAATTGCATTGAGTTTTATTGGAATAGCTTGTTTAAAGACATGGTCTTGTTTAAACCCCGAGCACGGTCTCAAGTGTGGAAGTACTGTGGGGTGGGGGGGCAAGATGTGGCTGTGTTTGGTGCCAGTGACAGTTTTAACATTAAAACAAATTACTTAACCTTTCCAACATCCCGTGACAAAAACAGGAAAAATGAAAGATAATGGGTTATTATTCACTGAGGGATCCCATACATAATAATACCATCAATAACCGGGGCGATACTCTAGGGTCCTCGTCTCGGCTTAAAAAAAAGAGAAGAAAAGAAAGAAAGAAACATTTAATGGAATTACTACTTTTTTTTTTTACTTATCAGTCCTCGCTGAGCTTGAGCCACTCAGCTGGAAAAACTAAAAACACACACAGTGCTGTCCGAACGCGAGGACGAGGGCCAAAGTGTGGCCGAATTAAAGGAACTGAAACCACTGAGACCAAGAAAGACAACAAGCCAGGCGGAGATACACCGCGGCTTGGATCCCTACGAACCAACGGCCGGGAGTCGATTTTCCAAAACAACACGAGCAGAACCGCACACAGGAGAGGCGCGTCGTCGCCCGGCTTCAACGTGCACGGCCAGTAAGTGGCCAATAGACGTACAAAGCATCGCAGCCTCTGCTCCTGACAGACGCAATAAACGGCATTATCCCTCAGCGCAGGGAGGGCGCCGGTGTGGTCGCGGCCGCATGGAGGCTCTGCTCCACGGGCCTCTGCCCACCGCCTCCTGGTGCCTACAGAGGAGGCCTGTGGTGGTGGGTGGGGTGGGGGTGGGGGGGGTCTATACAAAAGACCCATGGAGAACAAAAACTGTGAGGATAAGGCTTGGCGTTCGGGGGGGAGGGAGTGGAAGAAATCAGTGTTGCCGCCAGACCGAGACTGGCACCGACATGTGGGGAGGTGTGTGTAAGGCAATCTACAGAACAAATGACGGCACAATCGCCTGTCATAGTTCACATTTTCTCCCTTCTAAATAAGACAAAGACCGCCGCACGATGCGGGTGAGCTCTCTCTCTCTCTTTCTCTCTCTCTCTCTCTCTCTCTCTCTCTCGATGAGAGGAAACAAACAGATGTGGAAAAGGGCCTGACGTCTCGTCTCAGCCGCTGTGGCCGCCTCTCTCTCCCTCGCCTCAGGCGCGGTGATAAATCTGTTTGAGAGTGATTATGATGGTGCAAAGTGATCAAGCAAATGAAATATCTGGGGCCTGTGCGTATAACTCAGTGAGTTGAGGTGGGTTTTATAGTCCTTGCTCTGGGAGGGCCATACCGTACCGTTGTGCACGTCCCGGGCAATTTGCTTCTCCTATTCCGACGTCTTTACACCAAGTCAGCATCCACGGTTGTCGACAAGTCTTGAGTGTATGTTAATGCTGGTTTGTCTGAATATTATACAGCTATAAGACTGAGACTTCCCTCCGTGTTGTTTCATGCAAATATGAAAGAGAGCGTTATAGAGAGTTATATAGGATGTGGAAACACTTTCCATCACACATTTATTTTTTGTTGGTGTCTTTTGTTGTGGCCCGGTTGATTCAACCAGCCCGTCATTAATACGATCAGTCAGTCAGTTGGTCAGTGAATCAGCCATTCAGTGAGCCAGTCAGTCAACCAGCCATTCTGTTGGGCATTCAGCCAGTCAGTCAAACAGTCAGCAGTCAGTCAGTTGGTCAGTGAATCGGCCATTCAGTGAGCCAGTTGGTCATTCAGTCGCTCGGATAGTCAGTCAGTCAGACATTCAGTCTGTCGTTCGGTCAGTCAGTTAGCCAGGCAGCCAGCCAGTCAGATAGCGTCTCCTCAGCTCTCTCTGTGTGCTCTATGAGTCCACTGTGATGATCCAACGATGATAACTGGATCAATAGCTCTGCCATGTGGACAGCTGTCGGGGCGCTGCATGGCTACTCTCGCAAGGGACACGCTTTTACGAATGCCTCGTTTCTCCCTGGGCTGACGGAGAACTTTACACTTCCTCTGACACACTTGATCCTATAATTTGATCAAGAAAGGTGTCACATTAGGCAGATTGTGCAGTCATAAATGAGAAATATGTGGATTTTATGAACTGTAAATGAGTGCCCCTTCATGGTTGGTTATTTTAGAGTCAAAATATATTAAACAAAAAGGCCGTACTTGATCATTGATTCTGTGCTGTCAGCACTGCACAGTCGCTGGTTGTTTGTCTGATGAATGTGGACTTTGAGACTCATTTACGTGTTCAATGATAACTGATTCATTACTATTGATGTAGATCGGTAGATCATATATTTCTTGTTTCTGGAGGTATCTTTATAATCCAATAAGTAAATCCTTTTTTTTTTCAGTTTTGTATATTTGATCTAAATATTGATCTAAATATTTTATATAAAAGTATAATTTTATTTTTAAAAAAAACATATTTCTTTAGGTGGATTAGCTTGCATTTATTGATTTTATTTCTTATTTTAACTTGGTAAAATGTACTTTAATGTACTTATAAATAAATACAAAATGTAATAAAATAAATAAAATTGTGAATTTAACAAAAAAATTATAATGATATAGTTTCTGCTATGTGCTTTGAGGGCAAATGGAAGACAACAGCGTAGGTGAAGCCAGGGAGATGTTACTTGAAGAGGAATGAAATTGGTTAATACAAAGGCATGTCGGTAATAACAATGTCCTTTCTCTGGTGACAAAGACAGAGTGGCTGCATTTGGAGCGTACAAGCGCGCAAGACAAGTGATGGCTGAAGGTAGACTTTGGGAGAGCATTTGAATTTCATGTCCAAGAAGAGGCAGCCCATCATTAAAAAACTCTAATTTCTGTGTCAGGTGGAGTTACAGGTAATCGATCATCTTGTCACACCGATTTATTTTTTTTCTGCTCGTTCAAAGTGAATTCTACTTCTTTCCAATTTAAACTTGTTGCTGAAAAAGAAAATGTCTCTGGCTATTAAAGGTACATTTTGCCATGTAAGGTCTTTTTTTTTCTTCACCAAAGGGAATTTCAGAACATTTCCGCAGACAGGAGCCCAAGGGAAATAGTGGCTTCTGTGTAATTCTTCATGTATAGCTGATCTGAACAGAGCGGTTCCTTTGATCATTGGGGGTTGTCATTAAATGTCATTAATACTGTATATAGATGGAAAATATGTTTTGTATCTGTATTACTTAATTGCTATTTCAACAAAGAGTGAATGCTTATTGTTGTATTAATAGTGCACTTGCACCTTTGTCCTTTGCTATGTTCAATTCCCATAATTTACTAGCCATGACGAGTAAATAATTCCACTGGTTTGGATGCAAGTGTTAAATGAGTTTAAAAATCAAGCACAGCATATTGCAGTAATTATATCTAATTGTATTTGCTTGCAACAGCTATTACAGTACTTGATAAATCTCATATTTCTAAGGGCATTACTCTACGCCATACATGGACAGCGTGTAGTTTGGCTGCCGGTGACGGACAGGTGCTTCAGTTGCTGGAAAGCAGAGGACTCTGACAAGCTGACACCCCTCCCTGAACACCGGCGACATCTGACACCGCCGCCACCACGGCGCTGGCTTAGCTCTGCATAAAAAGCCATTTATTGGTACATTTCTAAATGTTAACGCTTGTCAGCTTCAATTCCTTTAAAGAACCCTCCCCACCCCCTTTTTTTTTCTCCTCCTCACCTGGGGGCCCAGTGGGAAGAAAAGTCCCTGATAGACAATGACGGAGGAGAGAGCGCCACCGCTAGCGGCCTCCACCGGGCCCACCCGGGAGGCCGCTAGCGGGGCTCCTTTTGTCCCAGGGTCTAACTTATTTATGTGGCTAATCTTCAGGGGGTGGAGCGGCCGTGCTCAGAGGTGTTTCACTTCATAGAGGGAACCACTGGAAAAATCACTGACCTTGCGAAGACATTGCTGTAAAAGTCTGATTCATTTCAATTAGCAGTCGGCGTCCATCTTGGCAGGTCCGTTGACGTAAATGGAAGGGGGGGGGGGGGGCTCAGACAACTCTTTCTCTGAAATAGATCTCTCCTAAAAGTTGGATGAAAAAAAAAGAGTTTTCAGTTAGTTCTGCGTGTCGTTCTGTCTACCCTTCACTCTGGAAGACTTGAATTCCTCTCCTTTCCATCCATCATTTGCAAATGCACTCAGAGGTTTTTTTTTCTTCTTCCTTTCTTTTCTTCACAGGAGAAGTTAAACATGTGACCTCCAAGAAATGTTTCGAGAGTAGGAAAGGTTGCTAAACGCATTTAGTAGTTTAGTAAGTGTTTTGGTCTGTCTGTGAGACTTAGTAGGCTTATTTAACGTGGCGTGAGGATCAAGACTCAAGGCTAAAAACAGCCAACCCCCCCCCCCCTCTCATCAAGACCTCCCTGATTTGGTGTCAGCGTAGTAGAGGCAGCATTTATTCGGACAGCGGTGCAATGGCAGTAGAAGGAGCTGGAGGAGACGGAGCTTTGATTAGCAATAGTATTCCCAGCATGCTCTGCTATGACAAATGACTGACTCTGAACGATATCTAAGGCGATCAGGATAAAGCACCAGTCATTTCAAGGCTCGGCTCTAATTCTAATTCCAATTAGACTTTAGCGCCATACGCAAAGTGGAAACTGTTCCCATGGCATTTTGACCTATCAAGTGTTTCTCTGGTTTGCCCGAAACCGAACGAATAAAGAGAATAATTAAAGTGATAACAAAGGCATAACATTTAAATCATTGAGGCACCACATCTGGGATCTGTATGTCACTGTGATGCCATTTTTGCCCTCCTATTCGGCACTCCATTCTTTCTGCTTGAGAGCAATGGCACAAAACAGGGGGAATAAAGAGAAAGGAGTGGGAGAATGGGAAAAGACTGTAACATTAAAAGGTAGAAAGCGAGAACGCAAATAGCCGTTCGGCTTTAGCGTTATTAATGACTCCTCAAAAATGTCTGACTTTTCCAATCTCTCCTAGAAGCGCATGAAAGAGTCTGCAGATGAAGCTGACCTTCAAAATGTTCTTTGGTCTTTAGTTAAGAAATTCACTTGCCATTATGGCATCATTAAGGAAACAAGGATAAAATTACTCCATGGTTAATGGCCTATAGGATCCCCCACCAAAATTTGTTTCAGATCTAATAAAACTGTGCTTAACACACTCGAATGAATTATGAGGACTCTTATGCCGGGTATTAAAATGTGGAAAATAGATTTTCGTGAGCTTGGAGGACTGGACTTTTCAAATCAGATAGTAGAATGGGATTTTCTGGGCAATAAATTCCACTATGTCTCAATTTAATTTCTTTCAACCCTTAATTCCAAAGGTATGATTGATTTTGCGGTTTTCACCGCCTTTATGAAAACCAGTGTACACCCATTCCCCAACCTATATAAACACCCACAGATACAGTTAATCGTGTGTTATTTAACAAATATATATAATGTCCTGGTTTGTCTTGAACATAATTAGACAAAAGACGATGCAATTAACAAGACAAATGCTATTTAGGATTGATGACTTACTACAAAAATCTTTTTTGTTTGTTTAGTTTTTTGTATTTACATGCTGTTTGGATAGAAGGTTCTGGGCGCTGGTTATGAACGTATTGCATGGTGGGGGAAAGGGAAAGGAGGCAATAAGCTCGAAGCTGTGAAAAATGAAGCTGCGGGCCACCCTGGGTCCCTGATGGTGTCACATAGAGAACCTCACAGAGAACCTGCAGAGCCTCCTCCAGTTTGATCACACACACAGTCTGCTATTGTAATCCAAACTACGGATGCCGTCGTGAAATACACACTTATTAAAAGAGAGAGGGGAGGAAAAGTTAGCCCGAGATGGTGCCACGGAGAGGTGGTGTGTGTGAGGTAATGGCATTTGCTCTCTTTAAACTTTAATCTTTCCTATTAATTCCATGCAACTGGAGAATGTACGAGAGTTAATGTTCCATGAACGTGTTTCTCACTCCGCAATCTCTTCGAGCTAATTACCTTCAGGTGCTAAATGGGGGGAAATTGCCATCCATTTGGATGAGAAAAATTTCACCTCCTGTTCCCTAGTGAAACATTTTTTTGCACGGCATAATAAAAAACCAAAAAACGAGCGGAAAAAGAAGATGGGCTCCACAAAGGTAAACAGTGGTCGTAAAAGCGCTGGTCTTCTGGTCTTCTTTAACCCCGGCTGTCTGAAATAGCACGCCGCTGTCCCCTTTCGCTCTCCCTGCACGCCGCTTAGCGGGTAGAGGTCGCGTAGAGGTCAGCAGGTGCTCTTCTTGACAAGGGGGAATGGAGCAGATGTTTGATTGGCATGAATCATCTAAACTGCCCGTTAAAAAGTTATGATGTGAAAGGAGAGGACTCGTGATACCAGGGACTCTTTTTAATAACTGTTTTGACGGGTAAACAGAGAGGAGACCTTATGAAGTATAGCTGCACTCAATAAATAGCACCCAAGGGTGGGGCTCCAGAGACCACAGCAGCACATACAGACATACTCATTTCATACTCATGGTATAATCATTATATTCTCACTGGTATACTCTATGGGTATTCCTGGCATACTCATTCTATACTCATTGGATACTAAAGGTATAGCCTACTTGTTATACTCTTTGGATACTCATAGTATAGCCTACTTCTTCTATACTCATTGGATATTCATGGTAAACTTCTTTTATACTACTGAGTATCAAATCATTTTTTTTCGAAGTTATAACAAACACACATTTTCCAAATATTCTCCTGCAGTTTAAACCAGTGTTTCTCCAAGTAGCAAAGAGTTTTGATGCTGATGCTGTTAACCTACGATGTTTTACATCGTAGGTTACCCGATGAACTACTACAAGTGTATTGGGACCCCATCCGGAGGCCTGCTGGCGCACTGTGCAGCAGTCCTCCTGATGCAGTTCACCGGGCTCCCCTAGAAAGATGCATCATACGAGGGGAGTAGAGGAAAAAAAAAAGGCCAGCTGGGATGGGTGGGCCACAGTGTGATCACTCACCTTCATCCCTGATTTCTAGTCATTATCGTTACCAGCATTTGAAGATCAAAAACAAGGACAGCAAGAGTGATGGAGGCGGGGGGACGGGACAGAGACAGAGAAAGAGAAGCGGGAGGCTGAGTGAGGGAGGATGAAGGAAAAAGGGTGGACGTGTGTCTATCTGTCCCGGCAACTGCCATTTGCCCCTATTTTGAGGATGTCGGGGGGTGTTGATGGCTGCGATGTTTGGGAGTGGGTGGGGTTAGGAGGAAGGTGGATCGGGGTGATAGCACCTTAAAACCAACCAAGCTGCAAAAGCAATGAATATTAAATTCATGCCTAAATAACTGGCTCTATGTGAAGAATTACAGTATTATAATTTTAGATTTGTCATCGATGGGACACACCGGCTCAAACCGGAACAACGAGGCACATCGGAGCAATGTTTTCCCCTTTGATAATAGTGGTACTAAAAATGGATCATCTAACAATAATGAAAATAGCATTGGTATTGCAAATAGAACCAAAAGCACATTGGTATTGAAAATAGACTTAAAACTTAAAACATTTGAACACATAAATTCATTAAACACCAAAAAATAAGAGCGTGTAATTACATAAGCAATGTCATCTTCTCTTTACCCAGCCACATCCCATTCAAAGTGTTTAATGTTGAAGGACTCCCATCAGGCTATTGTATAAATTAGCCAAACCCTCACTGTGCTGGAATCTATCCCCAACTGTTTGCCAGAGAAAGCCGAGATCCCCCACTCCCCCCGTCTTTAGATTTAATTATCCTTTGTTGTTCTTTTTATCTACCTTCAAGGATTGTCCGCAGTAGGGGGTTAAAGGAATGGGAAGTGGAAAAGTCGAGGGGGGTGTTTGATAGCGAGCTCAGGGTATGCCGGGCTAGTTTGTCCTCTGTTTGATCTGATTTCTTAGAGTGACACAGCAGGAAATGAAATATGAAACCAAATTGTGGCACAGTTTAGTGAACAACAGCGAAAACAAAGTGAGCTAACTTTTCCTCTGAGCGTTACTGCTTTAATTTAGCTAGTAGCTAGTTTTAACTTTACTTCGACAGAGCATAATGAGAGTTGCAATTGCGTGTTGTGAATAGAACTCCTAATTCCGCACAATACATGTTGTTTTGACAAAAAGGTGAACAGTATAAAATGACCATCTTCATATTACAATAGCATAAATCATAGTCAATGAAATATAGTTTGCCTTGCATTATGTCGAACTCTAGATACGGCACACATCCTCTACTCACAATATAGTGAGTAGTCTCCGATATAGGCCTGCCCAGCAAAATGTACATGCAATCGTTCATTGGATGTGAGTAATCCACAGTGGCAAGATTTCTACTTATTGATTTATTAGACCATTTGAAAGAGCTTAGCTTTTTCTCCTTGGAGGGAGACACATGTAGAACATTGGCTGAATTGATGTTGTTAAATAACTGACCATCATCCAAGACCCCATGTGCAGTCATTCAAGCCAGGAATTGGAAGCAATATAGGAAAAAATAAATAAATAACGTAAAAATAAGACTAAACATTATTCTTGACGTGTTGTGGGTTTTGTTGCAACAGTGTATTTTCTGAGGCCCTTTGGTAAATATCACAATATATGTAGTACATTTAAGTCTCAAGCTAAATAGTAGATTTCTCCTGAACTGTCAATGATTTATTTGACTATGTCAATTTTATGAGCAGAGTAATGAAAGTGTGGAGCACATAATTTAACTGTAGAATAATGGTGAGGAGAGAGAGAGAGAGAGATTAACTATTACCATAAACGTTACGGTTTTTTATGAGCCCTATTGGTTTTTGTTTTTAATCTGTTTTCCAGCCTTTTGCTATTCTTTGCATGATAATTTCACTTGTGAAGAAATCTCTGGATTAGTCTGCCTTTGACAGGTGGAAATTGGGGGGGTGGGGGAATTCACTAATCAAACTTAGTGAATTCTGAAAGATTCAGACGTGCAAACCAAAACATTGGCGAATGATGCTCTTGGCAGGTGCAACCAATCCCCTGCCAAACTGTCACCATTTAGGCTGCCGATAACGCAGGTAATTGCATTTCCAGAAGAGCAGGACCAGATGAAACATGCTGTGGACAGATACCGCTGGCACATTGGCCCCTTCTGTCGGAAAATTTCATTTTTCCACAAGGAAGCCATGAATGCTAAGGCTGAATCCAAATCCGTTTTCCCGCACTTTATCAGTGTGTGGCCCACCAAGTGGGGAGATGGAGGTAATTCATTCAACTGAGACTCACCACCCTAATCCAATTTCCAGCCTCCCCCAGCAAGAGATAATTACAAGTATTAAAGCTGTTAGGACAGGGGGGGAAAGGGCCCTCACTGTGGACCTCTGCTGCAGGCCCTGGAAGTATCGACTGAGCAGCGGAGGGGGGCGGGCAGGTTAGGGGAGTCGTCTGCTGGGAGAACTCCAGCTAAGATATTGTTCAAAACTAAGAAAGTGTGTTAACTAATGAGGCACAGGGAATCTGGAGGTATAAAAGGACATCCACAGCCAAATGTCATAACAGGCCTCAGGACATTTTTCTTCTCTCTCCATCACTTAAGACGAACAATTGATCGTTTCATCTGTAAAGACAAGTAGGGGTTCCTGAACAATCAGTATGCATATAATCGCGCTTGGATTCTCCTATGGTTTCTAACTCTATCACAAACTCCAGGACAATGACCGCGGCCCTTCAGATTCACAACCCAGCAGCTCGTCTTTATGACATTGCCAGGTGCCATTTTCAGAACTTGAGCGGGACGCCTATCTAATTTGCACCGCATCATCAACTCCTAATTCCCCTACTGCAACGGATACGGAAGAAGAATAAATATATTTGCATTTCAAAGAATTGCCGTCCATTACTTTCATCCGTTTATTTTACGAAAGAAAGTAAAGTAAACTAAAAGATATATTCGATATCTTTTAGTGCGCAAAAACCTCGTTGACTAGCTGTATTCATTTGCAAACTTTCCCAACTCCAACTGTCAAATTACCAAATGCGCCACCAAACCAGAAAAACATTATTCTACCGTTTGATGTCTTTGATGTCGCAGAGGGACAAATGAGATTGCAGAAGGGGGGTACCATAAGGCCTTTTTTTGTTGTCCCTGTCAGTGTTAACTGTGACTTCCCAAGAAGCGGAAGCATGAAAGGGGGGCTTCTAATTAACGGAAGCAGAGATGCTCCTATAAAGGTCTCCTATTCAGGGCCTCACAATGGGCTGGGACCTATGAAGCAGAACCAGGAACGGAATATGGAGGGGTTGAATGAGAACACACCCAAACAAGACACCCGACATCACCCCCCCGGTCCACTCTTTAGCCCTCTCTCTTTATTGTCTATGTCCGTCGGAGAGCATCCGTGGAAAAAACAGGGGTCCGGTTTTTTTTTTGTCAATTACAGAGGACAGAAAAGCGACAAAGATTGATAAGTTCGGCCCCTGGACCAGACGAGAGGTTAAAGTGAAGACACACAATCCGTAGTAAAAAAGACGGTTGGTTGTGAACCGATGTATGATTTGTTGTTTTGTTGTTTATCTGTTTAATTGGTTTTTGTTGTTGTTATTTTTTTATGGGTCAACGGATGAGGAGATTTCATCTTGGTAAAGTCGTTATATTTAAAGATATATGTTACTTTGAGCCACAGAGGAAAATAAAACGTTTTATTTTGCGAACACATTTTTTTTAATGCCTTTCTGATATGTAGGTGTGTGACTGTGTTTTTTATGTGTTATTACTTTGTTCTTTTGTGCCTTGGGTTTAAAAGGAACAGCTTCTACTGGGTGTCGAACTCTTTACAGACTTCCCGCTGGGTCATGCATATTCATACTAGCCATTTTAGGAAAGTACTAATCCAATTTATGAGCTTCAAACGGATCCATTTCCATTATTGTTTAGGAGCATTTAGACTCCTAGATGAGACACTTATCCCTGTTTAAATGCTGTTGTTCTTTTAGTCCTGTGGTAATTGAGGAGATAAGTTGGGATAATTTGTGCAATGGGATACATCACAAAAGACATATGTTTTTACTAGTTTTTTTGGCCTATACATTGTGGGAATGCCTGAAATGGTAAATGTTTCGCAAATAGTAAATAACATCGTTAAAAATCGAATAAATCAATTGAGGTCACGTTTCAGTTAAAAGATATAGTAGTTGATTCGATTTTCAGATAAAACATTGAAATATCCATTGTGATACATTGCTGTAGCTGAAGGGTTGTTATAATGATGTCACACATTTTTTTTGTATTTTTATATGCGTATATATTGACATTTCCATTCTTTCGCCAGAAATGTTTTTCTATGGTTCACAGGCTTTTATATTTCCATGAAATGTAGCATACCCATGGCACTAAAGAACCCCACAAGGAGTGGTGTGAGAAGTTTTTAATATGTCACAGGCATAGTGCTGTTTGGGAATGTAGTGTGTTTTACTCAGCTCCAACCCCCAATAATCTATTCTGTTCAGCCAGGCAGATACAGTGACAAATGTTTCCAGCATTAGGTATTTACCTAGTGGATGTAATGGATGTAAAGAGTTTAAAAATGCCGAATGCACTAACAGCATGGGCAGTAGCAAGAATATCTAGACTGGGGAGAAAACACACCATTCAAAACAGAAATCAATGTTTGTAAGGGATTGGTGTGTGCGTGCATGCGTGTACGTGCGTGTGTGTGTGTGTGTGTTTGTGCGTTATGTATTTTTAATGTTTGCACTGACATTTTGCAACACGGCAGGGTCTGCTCTCAGTGTTTATCTACCCACGTTTAATCCATCCATCCGAAATCCATAAAACAGATGAAACAGTAGGACGGTAAGATTATGCGTTCTACATGTGGGTAATTCTAAAATAATGATATAGTTTTGCCACCATCTGTTACAACACATGGGAAAATAAAAAAAAGGAGCAGAAAAAAGAAAAGCTTTACCAAAAAAAGGAAAAGAAAAAATAACAGAATAGAAAAAAAAGTGTTTGGTGGGACAGTTTCAAGAGGCTGGACTCGGGGTTCGGCATGGATTCCCTTTCTTGTCCTTCTGTTCTCTCTCTTTTAGTAAAACTACTTTTCCAGCCTGTGAAGGCCTTACGCAGACAGACTCTTTCATTACACGCACCACGCCTCCCAGCACACAGATGGGCCGGACACCGGCTCTCGGGTAAGCTAGTATATTTTACAAACTTCTTCTTTTTATATATATATATATATATATATATATATATACACACATTTTTTTGTCTTTGCTTTGGTCTTCTTCACTGTTATACGAATTAACAACAACAAGGTAACACTGCAAGTGGCTTAATGCATACGTATTCAGTTTAATGGACGTTTGATTACCACATGCTTCGATCAGTGTGATGCTGATGTCAAATACGTAGGCCTACTTTTAAGTTGACTTTGAAAGAGTTTATAGAGAACATCATGATTAGAAATGAGTGGGTGAAAAAAAAAAAATCCAACATATGGTAGAGTGTAGTCCTACACAGATAGGCACATAGTAAATACACCATATATCAACTCAAAAAAACGGCACTTTTAATCCAACCCCACCAACCTCACCCAACGGGAGGCGCGTCGACGATGTGCAGTCAATATGTGGGTGGCACACAACCATAAAAAGCACGGCCTTCTCTGCAGCATTTGATTTACTGTCATGGAAGCTCGGTCGGAGGGCATCATGAAACCCTTGTCAGATCACTAATGAGGCAGTGTACGTCTTTGAGGCACTCATTATATTCTCTCTTTCGCCTCTTCCCTCTTCCTCATAACGTCCTTCCTTGTCCCTCGTCCCATGCTCTTTAAGAGTGTTGTGGTTTCACCCTCACAGATATGTTTATGGATGACACCGTGGGGTGCTGGGCAATGTTCTATGCACTAAAGTGGTATTCGTTTTTACTTAGCTTTACTGTTTGTATTCTTCATTTTTTTCAATGTCCAATTCGTTATTTGTTGGACATTGGATACTTGTTCTGTGGAAAAGGAAACAAAATGCCTATTAACAGTTTCTCCTTGTGCATAAGTCAACTGAATTGTTTCTTTACAAGCCATATCTCGCAAGCTTGTTTGGTAAGTGTTAAACATTGAGCTTTATCGTGACATCTTAGTGTAGGCTATATTTCACATCTCAGAGATTTGCTCAAGGCCACAGCTCTTATTTTCTGTCTCGGTACTAAGTGAATGTCCCTGATCTTAGTTTCCATTGAGGAGTATGGGCCACTCCACAATGAATGTATAGGCCTACCTTCCTTCAATATTTTAACTAAATGCATAGTCATCTTGTAACCTATAATATTTAGTAATATTTTGTTTTAATGTGTTTTAAATAGATTCAACATCACATTGGCAGGTGCGCTGTGATTTCCCCCCTCATGGTGCTGTTTCATCAGTCTTGAGGAGACTCGCTTTATCTGGCTAGCCACCATTGGCCCTCTTAAAATAATATACGGGCAACACAGTTCTCAAAAGAAATTAAGTGTAAGTTGATAATTAAGCTATGAATCACTGGGACACTTGCTATGGGAAAGTTTTAAGGAGGACCCGGGTCTGACCAGGGTTAGCAATCATTTGCAGTGGTCACATTAAAATGTGCTGACAGCAGCCACGGGAACAAGTTCCCACTTTGATCCACCTGATCTACACGTCACCTTCCACTCCCTGTGCCCGGCCTTATTAACTCACCAGGCTTATTAAAACTAAAACGTCTGCCACTAAAAGAGGAAGAATAAATACACGAATGCGATACTTTCGAACACCAAACGTAACGTGCATCACACGTGGAGTTCAATAACGGCCGTCTCGTCTGTTGAAATTGAAAGCGTTAAAGTCCCGCTTAAAATCTTCTAAATTGGCGACCGTGTATTGTGTCCAATTTTGTTGTATTTGTTTTGTTTCCCTGTAGTTATTAGCGATATTTATTCCAATTCATTAATACCCAAGTACTACATTTTGTTTTGTTAGCACAATATCACGTCTTTGGCATTGTTTTAGCAGATATAATTGTGCTGGCTAATCGAACCGGCAAAACAAAATGGTATATTTTGAAAATAATTACAAAAACATGTTTACTCCGGCTATGTAGCCTACTATATTATTACATTACCTGTCTCTGTCGGACGAAATGACCAGATTTATAACTCAAGTTTGTTGTAGGTGAACCGCAGACAGATGAGCAGACAGACAGATGGGCAGATAGACAGATATGCCTAGTCCACACGGTCTGTAGGTCAGTGAGTCGTAATGATACCAGGCGAGGTGTTCTGCTGCCCCCTAGGGGTCTGAACAAGGGCTCGCAGGCAGACCGTCGTGGGCTCCCGCCACTCTCGACTGTTTGTAGGCCTATGGGACTCGAGTTGATGATGGATGTATTAGGAGTTGCCACATGTAGTTATGAGAGTAGGTCGGCGATGTTTAAAATAAATACATCTAATTAAGCGAAATATCAATGTAGTATCTCAACTGCAATTATATTATCTTTCATATTGTTTAGGATAGCCTATGGGTTATGCTCCTTTTTTTCTTAGCCTATAGGCCTAAGGCCTATTTATTATTAATAGCATGAAAGCAATAAAAAAAAGAATATTACTAGACATATATAAACTATTATTCATTATTTTTGTTATAAAGATCATAAGCTACTGTAAACATTTGTTGCGGTTAGATGTGCAACTGCTAGGCCTACCTATAGTGGGAAAATACTAAATAATCAAAAGGTTATTAGGCGTTCACAAGTTGCTAATTTAACAATTTATCAATTCAACATTTATTGTACGAAAAAACTGATGCTAGAGCAACAAAGCATGTTGAGAATATATCATCAAATCTCTTTAGAGAAATTAAACCCTCATTGATGTATGACAAAGAAAACCCCACTGAAGATGAATCATGGAGTAGATTACAATGCACAAGCACTCTCAAACATCTGCTTCCTGTGTGTGGTACACCAAGATATTGCTTTGTAGCAAAGCAATATGTGCCATAAGTGACTGGTGGAACAATACTCTCGTGTTTCCTCTCAAACAGAGACAGTGTCACAGAGGCACGTGTCTACATTTTGTAGTTGCTTGGGGAAAATAATTGCCTTATCTGCAACTGTCAAAATGATGAATGCCCTAGAGAGCTCAGAGAATTGACTGATGGAATTGGGGGGGTGGG
>OOFB01020120.1:0-10185 GCA_900323305.1 Trachyrincus murrayi
CCTGCGTGCCCTGCACAGAGGTGACACGCACGCACACACGCAATACATGCATAGATGCATACATTCACACACTAAACAAACACCAACACAGCTCAGCCTGCAGAGCCGAACTGGGTATTCATTATCGGTATTCATTATCTGTTTTTGTGTGTGTGTGCCTGTGTGTGTGTGTGTGTGTGTGTGTGTGTGTGCAGATGAGCTGCAGCGGCAGCGCTCCACCAGCAGGGTGAAGGTCTGCATCTCGGTGGCGCCCCCTATGCCCACCTTCCCCTCACCACACACCGTCCACCGCCAGCAGAGGAGCGGCCTGGCCCGCGCGGTAAGGCCCCACTTCCTGTTCCTGCACCGCTCATCCTGCCACAATAAAAGCCCCACTACTTTACTGTCTAAAATAAAAGCTACCTATCTATCTGTCTATAGCTCTAGAATACGAACACAAATTAAGATCGGAATGGATAAAATATGTTCCTTCACCATTCATCCTGCCACAATAAGCCCCTCTCATTTACATCTACCAATCTATCTCTCTCTGTGTGTGTGTGTGTGTGTGTGTGTCTCTCTCTCTCTATCTATCTATATATATATATATATATCCATCTCTCCCTATCTATATATCTGTCTGTCTGACTGATCCGATAATGGATAACATACGTTGCGTTGTTTTAACGGACTCTCACTGTGACGTCCCCCGTGCAGCAAGAGAGAGCAGAGAGAGAGAGAGAGATCGACCAGCAGCCGCTCAAGGTAACACAACACATGTTGTCTGTTACTTCATGGACTCTTAGTGTTCCTTGTTCCTCACCCATCTCTCTGTCTCTCTCTATTCTTCCACAGGAGCGAACTGTGAGGGAAACAGAGCTACAGGTGATACAGAGAAAGGTAGAGAAGCGTCTGCAGACTCAACCTTTCAATGACTTTCATTCACTTGAATCAATGAACTCAAAATACGTCAATTAAAAAAAAAATCTGAAAGTAAAATGTAGATATACTCTCTATTTGCTTTTGTGTGTGTGTGTGTGTGTGTGTGTGTTTGTGTGTGTGTGTGTGTGTGTGTTTGTGTGTGTGGCGCTATAGGAAAGGCCACGAAGAGAGCCAGATGTTCAGACCATTCAGAGAAAGGTAACCACACACACACACACACACACACACACACAGAATATATGGCCATGAAATCTGTCAGGATTGTCTACTGGTCCTGCTGTGTGATCTGTGTTGATCATATCTGATTTCAAATCCATATTTAATCAATGGAGGAATCAAATTAATCCATCTATATTCAATTAAAAGCTACGTACATTCAGAGAAATAAAAAAGAGCTGAAACACACAGAAAGCATGTATGTATGTATTTTTTATCCTACTTCTGTCAGAATGTGAAGTTCCCAGCGACGCTGTGTCTTACTGCTGCCTAATTGGTTGTCACTGTGCAGGTGTCAGTGCTTTAGCATGGTTACCAGAGCCATGGATCTCCGCTCTCTTCAGGTGTCAGTGCTTTAGCATGGTTACCAGAGCCGTGGATCTCCGCTCTCTTCAGGTGTCAGTGCTTCAGCATGGTTACCAGAGCCGTGGATCTCCGCTCTCTTCAGGTGTCAGTGCTTCAGCATGGTTACCAGAGCCGTGGATCTCCGCTCTCTTCAGGTGTCAGTGCTTCAGCATGGTTACCAGAGCCGTGGATCTCCGCTCTCTTCAGGTGTCAGTGCTTCAGCATGGTTACCAGAGCCGTGGATCTCCGCTCTCTTCAGGTGTCAGTGCTTCAGCATGGTTACCAGAGCCATGGATCTCCACTCTCTCCCTGACACGTCCCACCTTCTTTTGTGCTGGAAGTGTTGGAAATAGTTTTTTTTGTAGCGGTTTTTTGAGTGCGAAGTAGTAATACTTTTTCTAACTGTGTGTTATTTTGAGTCCCCAAAGTATTATAAGTACTTTGCTCTCATGTCTGTTTTCTTTTCTTCTTCTTTTTATCAACGTCATCGGTACTATAAAGTGTCCAACTTACAATATCCGTTTAAAAATAACAGTTGTCTGATCTGCGAGAATACAAACCCTAAGGATAGTCGTTGGTATTTGTACTAGTTGTACTAGTTGTACCAGTAGGTAGGTTTAGGAGTAGGTTTTTTCGACTCCCAGCTGAAAGGTTCAGTATTCGATCCCCAGTGTCCACAGTCTGCCCGGAGGCATTGAGCAAGATGGCTACCCTTACCTTCTCCTTTATGACATGTGTTTGATTTCACGGTTTCTGTCAGTGAAACTTTTTAATATAGTGACACTAAGTGACACAGAACTTGTATTATGATGATCTCGGGGCATATTTGCATATGTGTAACTTTAGGGGATATTCCACCTTCATGTGTTTGTATTATCTGTGGTCATGACCAACCCCAGTTCTCTCACCCTTCCCTCATAAAGTCGTTTTGGCTAACTCTGGCTTCATTCATGCGTCAATCCACCATTTTGTTTTGTTTTGGATCCTGTGTTCATAGTCAGACTGCTTTCCCTCACTCCTCCCGACTCAGTGTCGCATGTTCATGTCCTGGAGTGGAAAGGTACATGTACAGTATGTCAACATGACGTCGGTTTGAATCCCTGTAACCTTGTAGCCTCTGTTTTCAGTCTGGTTCGTTGGCATCTCCCTGTCTCACTCCCTGTCTCACTCCCTGTCTCACTCAGTCCTATGTTCTTGTTTCTCTAGTGTCCACATTGTGTCTGTCAAATAGTGGCATTTGTGTCAGAATCATTCTGAATATATGTATAAATGTATAGGGGACATTTTAAAATTGTACTTGAATTTAAAATGCCAACCTGCTGTCTGACAGTTATTCCATTCATGACGTTAATGAATGTAACTGGAACTGAAGGGGAGCCGTCACACTTGGCTAGTTCCTAATATAGGAGAGCGCTGTTTCACACGCGTGTTGTGAAAATGACCATGTGTGACGGTTCCCCTTTAACTGGTATTTATATCGAGCATTTGTACCACATCTCAGAACTATCCTTTCTGTTGGCAAAAAAATCACTTCAGTTTGATTTTCTGACAATCAATGAAATTCTTTAATTGTATTAAAATTAGCAAGTAGATGAGAAACCTCATGAATGATTGTTCCTGCTGTCTATCTGTCTGTTTTGCAGCCTGTCTCCGCAGCAGAAGGTGAGGTCAGCGAGCCTCTGGTGGCCCACAGAGCCAGGGGCCAGGTCTCCATCGGCCAGGTCTCCATCGGCCAGGTCTCCATCGGCCAGGTCTCCAAGGGGCCCACCACCGCCGACAAGCAGACCAGCTGGTCCAAGGAGTCGCTCTCCACCACAGACCAACAGACCGAACCCACCTCCATCTCTTCCTGCATCATCCCCATTAATGTCACAGGTATCAGCAGTTACTGACGTGCTCACATTGTTCCGTATCTATCGTCATGTATTACTTTACAAAGCCATTGAGGATGCCATTTCCCATAATGGAGCAATTAAAGCGATTGATTGGTTCATTGCTTTAATTGATGTCCATGGGCCATCAATTAAACCGATTGAATTAAAAGGAATGAAAAGGAACAAGCCTAAGACTGATCCCTGGTCGTGGCTGGTTTATACCTCCTGGTACGGTCAGGGTGATCCTCGCAGTACTACAGCACTGGTATTCACCTGGTACGGTCAGCGTGATCCTCGCAGTACTACAGCACTGGTATTCACCTGGTACTGCAGGTTTTTTTAAGGGTAAAGGTCCCTTATATACGAACAGACATCTAATAATAGCCACAAGCAGACTACTACTAACTACTTCACTGGGACATTGATATTACGGGCAGATGTTGATGGGGTTAAAACGATGTGTGGGGCGAAGCAGATGCGCAAAATATGGAAGATGTCGGAGTCGAATGACCTAAAAATGAGGTCACAGGTCAAAAACGTCTGGGAACCACTGAGGTCTGTGCGGTCACTGTGACGTCCGCGGTGCTAGAGTGGTGGTATTCACCTTCTCCTCTGCGTCTCCATGCTTGGGTGTGGTTCCTGCAGGCGTGGGATTCGACAGGGAGGCGAGTGCCCGGTGCTCCCTGGTCCACTCCCAGTCGGTGCTGCAGAGGAGGAGGAAGCTGAGGAGGAGGAAGACCATCTCAGGAATACCCAAGAGAGTCCAACAGGATATGGGTACGTCACGTGAGGAATAAACCACCACGGGCTGTCCCTTTATCGGAAAATAATGTAGGATGGGGGTGGCGATGCGGCCGAGGCGAAGCCAAGGTTGCTTACCACCGCCAAAGTGTGCTGGGAACCTTCCAAAACCTTGTTATTTATAAAAGGGTTCTTCTTATACGTATTATTTAAGTTTTTCACCACAGAAGTAACCATCAAATGTCATTTATTTGAGGTAACATTTGAGCATGACCAATTCAATAGTGCTTGGAACTTTCCAGAAGATTCCTGCTGGAAATCAAACATCTTTGCCACCACTTATAACCTGAGGAACATGTTTTGTTGTTATACTCCTTGGTTAATTCTGCACTCTTGGCTATGATAGTGTGTTTGTTACTTTCTCAAACTTTAACCAGCTCCATCTCTCTTCCCACCCAGACTCGGACGAGTCCCCAGTAGCGAGGGAGAGAACAGTAGGGATCCACGCAAACGCCCAGCAGCTGTCTCTCTGTCAGGAGGAGCTGTCCATGTCCGGACGCCTCCATCACACGCGGGACTCCGGCTGCCAAACCGACGACTTCCTCATATCATGTATGTACCTCTGAAGGCAGGCACCATTTAAGGAGTTTATTGGTTAGAATCTGTTGGTTAGAATCCGTCAGCTGTGCTTCACTGGGAAACAATGGTGCAGTTTCCTCCCACATCAAAACACATGCATGTTTGATGAATACTGCTGCCAAGGCATTAGACATGTGGTCGTGTCCGGGCTCTGTGGCTTCTGTTGAAGCAGAAAACACATTCATCCAAGGAGACCAAGGAACAATCTTATCTTATCTGTAATAGTACTAATATGACTTATTTGTTACTGCTTTTATACTGTATTAGTATCCTAACTAGTACATTATTAAAAGTATGATTAGCATAAAATGAGCAATAAGGCTAGGGTAGACAATAACAATAACATTGTTTTTTATACATTTAACCTCTCTCTGCAGCCTCAGCAGCTCCCTCCAGGCGGCGAATCAGAGCCCAGCGGGGCCACCAGGGCGTCCCCGCCTTGCTGTCCCACTCCACGGGAAACATCTCGTCCCTGGGCGACCAATGCGACGGCACGTACACCAGCACCGCATCCAATGGCAGCCGCTTACGCTCTCGCAGTTTACCCCGCGAAGGAGGCCGTCTGCTGGACAGCGACGAAGATGACGACGACGACGACAACTACGATGATGACGACGAAGACGAGGAGCTGTCGCCCTACGAGGCGGAGGACTTTCCGCCAAGCGGCCCCAGCCCCCGCATGATGATGATGATCATGAAGGACGAAGAGGAGAGCACGGACGACCAGGCGGCCCCGGAGCCCCTGCAGCCGGGCAGCCTGAAGCGGTTGCAGCGCTCCGGGGAGCGAGACCGGGGGGGAGGCGGGGGAGGGACTCCCGAGCACGGCTGGATGGAGAGGGGTCGTTCCCGCTTGCCCCGCAAGGCCGACATGGGCAGCTGCGAGATTTCGTCTAGCTCGGACACCTTCAGCAGCCCCATCCACTCGGTGTCCACCACGGGGGGTCTGGGCGGCCACGTGGACCACAAGGAGGACCACCAGTCATCCAGCGGGAACTGGAGCGGTTCCAGCTCCACCTGTCCCTCCCAGACCTCAGAAACCATCCCGCCTCCTTCCTCGCCGCCCCTCACAGGCTCCTCCCACTGTGACTCCGAGCTGTCACTCAACACTGTGCCCAACGCCATCGACGAAGGCTTCGTCTTGGACACCTCGTACCACTCAGACCTCAGACCTCAGGGCCCAGGCCACAGGTCCAGCTCCTTCACCTCCTCCGCCACGGATCAGCTGGACGACGCTGGGGTCAGTACAGCCAGCGAAGGGGAGTGGACCTACCCACCTGACCAAGACCAGGCCCATCCAGACCAAGATGACACCCAAGGCCAGAGCCTCAAGCCTGGGCTGGAGGACCCAACCTGCTTTACCAACAAGACCAGCAACCCTGAGAAACAGCCGGACTCTCTATACCAGTCAGACACAGAGGGAATTTTCTCTTCTGGGCACTTTGGAGAGTACAACCAGAGCTACAGAGGACACAAGTACAACTATGCAGACCCAGGGCCTGGCTGTGGCCAACCCAGCACTGTGGTAGCCCCTCTAGCCCACAGAGTTTACAACCAGCCCCAGTCTGACTACAGACTGGGCACTATGACCCTGGGGAGAACCTGCCGTCCACTGAGGAAGTCAAAGGCCAAGCCTCCGCCACCCAAGCGGAGTTCCTCCCTGAAGGACCCTGTCAGTAGTGTGGACGTGGGAACAGCTGTGGCGGAGGTGGAACAGGATCAACCAAAGACAGTTAGCGATCAAGACCTCACCTTGTCTTCCAGAGATATGAAGTTGGAGCTGGACCTGGAGCTCGCAACACCTCCAGAACCGCTGCAGACCTCCTGCCTCGTGGCCGAGCCCTTGGGGACCTGGGGGATCGGACTGAGGGAAACGGTGGACATCGTGGAGCCCATGTCCTTTGGATCCACGGACACACACTCGTTCAAAGACGATGGCGCCGTGCAATCCGACTATGCAGACCTGTGGCTTCACAACCATGAGCTGAGATCCGGCAATGGAGAATACACGTCCATGTCCAACTCCAGCACGGCCACCGGCACCACCGTCATGGAGTGCATCAAGTCTCCGGACAGCTCCACCTCGTCTACCGAGAGCCAGACCCCGGCACCCAACCCACCACCTTCAGAGTGCAGGGCCTCCAGTCCTCCTCTCCCCCCCACAGAAGGAGACTTCAAGTTGGGCTCACCGGAGAAGCTGGCTGGCCTGGCCTCTCCCTCCAGCGGCTACTCCAGCCAATCGGAGACGCCGACGTCGACCTTCCCCTCTTCCTCTGCGGCGTTCTTCCCCGGGCCGCTGTCTCCGACAAGCGGGAAGAGGAAGCCCAAAGTGCCGGAGAGAAAGTCCTCTCTCTCCTCACTGCAGCACTTCCCCCGGGAAGGAAATCCCATGAGCTCTTCTTCCTACAAGAGAGACCCGGACTTCCCCCCTCCTCCCTCTCAGCTTGATCTCCACGTCCTGCACGGCGGACACGCCAGACACACGCTCGCCCACCGCACGCATCACATGCACGCGCTCCACCACAGCAAGCCCAGGATCGTCACCGCCACGGCCGCAGGTGCTAGAAGCTCGTCCGCGGAGAAATTGAACTCCAGCAACCCGCTGAACTCCAACAACCCGCTGAACTCCAACCCCATCCCGCTAATTCCCAGTGCTAATCTACTGGCAATCACGCCGTCTGCTCTGCGTGCCGTACAGCTGCGTTCTGTCGCCCCACCCAGAGAGGAGAGCTCCAGCGCTGTGGACAAACCAGCGGCTCACAGGTCGGAGACGGCCACCAGACCCAAATACACCCCCGGCGCTACGACGCTGGCACCACCTCCGATCAACACCAGGCCCCTCCCACCTCGTAGACCGCCTCCCCAAAGACCCTCAGCTCAGGACCACGCCTCCTCCCTCGACCACTCGCATCCCTCCACCCACCCGCCCATCCACCCTCCCCCTGGACGTCACCCAGACGGCCCGCCGTCCTACGAGAGCTTGCGGCTCAGACAGGACCGCTACGGCCCCGGAACCTTCTGGGCCATGACGGCCTTCAGAACTCGGGCGGAGCCCCTCACCAGCCTATCCCCGGACGACTCCCCCTTGCACAGGCCGATGCCCCGCGCCCCCAACCCCTCGCCGGTGGACCTCCATACACACATCAACTCCCACGCCGAGTTCAGGGGACTCACACACTCATCAGCCCAGAAGCACCCGGAGTTCAGGGTGCTGGGGGAGCGCACGTTCTCCTTGGACGACGACGATGATGAAGAGGACGAGGAGGAAGAGGAGGAAGAAGAGGAGGAGCCCGCGCCGCCGCGGAGGACGGTGTGCTACGGCAGGGTTGGGCCGCGGACGGACCAGCCTCCGCCCCCGGCGTATGGCCACGCCGCGGGGTACCACTCAGACTCAGGGTCCTGGGCCAGTCCAGCCAAAGTGCCTGGTACCTCCATGGACACATCGCACCCTTACCCAATCAGCGATGTGCGACAAGGCTGGCGGGAACGCGAGGACGAGGAGGAGGAAGTGACATCAGGTGCTACCAGAAGTGCCCATCAGCATCCGCCGTCCGAGGGCAGAGACGACTCCACCACCCCCGACACAGAAGACTACTTCAGTAAAGGTAAGATTCTAGCGTCAACTCTTTGTCTCCATGGTGGCCAACACTACTAAGTATACTAAAAGGTATAGAGTGCAACAGAGCCAATTCTCACTGAGAACACAAAATGATGAATTGGAATGCATCTATTTTGAACACCTTTATAGTTATTAAACTGATTTATATCTATGCAGCCTGCATAACTTTCATTTTCAAACGGCAGTGTTACTTTCACTATATGATTAAATGAAAGCGACTAACTACAGCGACTCACTACAGTTCTGGTAACCTCTGAGAGGACCAATGTATGTTTCTTTAAATCAATGATAAATATCAAAATGCAGGGTTCGGTGTTCTAGATCACATGCCGTGTGATAAGGTTGTTGTGTGTTCTAGATCACATGCCGTGTGATAAGGTTGTTGTGCGTTCTAGATTCCACACCCAGTGACAATTCCCTCTCGCCAATGATGGACGACTCCAAAGTGGATGATGACATCATCTTCACATCGCCCAATAAGATGCGGACAACTGAGGACTTATTTGCAATGATACACAGGTTTGTCTCTCTCTCTGTCTGTCGGCCTGCCTGCCTATCTGTCTTCCTGTCTCTGTCTGTCTGTCTGTCTCTCTCTCTCTCTCTCTCTGTCTGTCTCTCTATCTGTCTGTCTGTATTGATTATCTATTGAATGCTTTCTGACTGCAGGTCCAAGCGGAAGGTGCTAGGTCGCAAGGACTCCGGAGACATGAACTCCGTGAAGTCCCGTGTCCTGTGTCCCCCTCCCCCGCCGCCCCCCCCCCCCCCCGCCACCCTCCCCCCCCCCCTCCCTGCCTGCCTCCTCCCTGCCTCCCCCAGCGGGCCCCCGTCCCAATCTACCGCAGCGCCAAGAAGTCCAGCACCTCCAACGAGGAGTTCAAGCTACTCCTGCTCCGCAAGGGCAGCCGCTCCGACTCCAGCTACCGCATGTCGGCCACCGAGATCCTCAAGAGCCCCATCACCCCCAAGGCCCCCGGGGACCCCCTGGAGATGGGGCCCGGTCGCCCGCAGCCGGCCGATGAGCCGCCCTGCGCCTTCCAGCGGGAGGGGCCCCCTGCCCACGGCCTGGAGCCCATCCAGATCCCTGGGCTCCCCGGGGCCAACGCTGAGAGCTTCACCTCCAAGACGCTCCCCATGTCTGCGGCGTCCAGGCAGGGCCGCTCACGCATCCCCCCGGTGGCCAACAGCAGCCGCTACAGCACCCGCAGCCGGCTCTACACCGCCCCCATGCAGGCCATCTCCGAGGGGGACACGGAGAACTCGGACGGCAGCCCCCACGATGACAGGTCGTCCTGATCGGCCGATCGAAGGCGCCGCCCTTAAAAAGCTGCGTTTTCCACCCCCCCCCCCCCCCCCTCTGAATCTACCGACGTGTGGAGGGAAACAGATGAAGCTGAGACTGAGTCTCACTGTTGCTGATATCACAAGTATGAAGTCTTCAGTCTCAAGGATCTGAAGAGCTGAAGTACTAGCGAGTCGAGGAACGTTATCCATACACTCAAAAGAAAAGCTCTGTGTTAAATAGGAGCAAGACTGACCTATTTTGATCAAAAAACATTTTATATGTCTAATTTTTGTTAAATTATGACAAAAAAGAGAATTCTTGGGGATTATGTACATCTCGTGTGTGCATGTAGGTGCAAACAAAAGCACCAACTAATATTTCATCTCATGTGCTGGTGAGGGGTATATGGGTGTGTGTGTGTGTGTGTGTGTGTGCGTGTGTGTGTGTGCATGTCTGAGGGACTGCTTTATTATGAACAAAAAAAAGTTTAATACTGTTTCATTTTTGGTGCCCAAAGCAGTGACCGCGCTGAGTGACCGGTGGATGTTCTT
>OOFB01020127.1:4051-16302 GCA_900323305.1 Trachyrincus murrayi
TTGAGGTGGGCGATGCGAATGTATGCATAGCCATAGAGAAGCCATGCATATGCATATGGGTAGAGAGGGATTACATCGAGGGATGAGCGGAGACACTGAGAGGGTTTAGAAAGAGGGTGAATAACAGAGGGGGGGGGGGGGGGGGGGGGGGGGGGTATAGACCCGGACAGTACTGTGTAGTGCTAAGTGTTAAGTGGTGACAGAGAGGACCGGAGGTGAGGCACACGGACAGCAGAGCAGAGCGTGGGATGAGGAGAGCAGATGAAAAGAAGAGATGAGAGGAGAAGACAGGACCAGAGGAGAGGAGGAGAAGGGAGGAGACAGGACCGGAGGAGAGAAGGAGAAGGAAAAAAATGAGACGAGGAGGAAAATGGAACAGATACGAGACGAGAGGAGAGGAGACGCGACGAGGAGAGGGAGAGGAAAAGAGAGGATAAAAGAGCAGACCAAAGGAGAGGAGGAGAGGAGGAGAGGAGGAGAGCAGAGGATTCTCTGCATCATAGCAGAAATGGGCTTTGCCTCTTGTGCTAAACAGAGTGACCTCTAGTCAGGGCCTTGGGGGAGGACGGTGTGGAGGGGGTAGAGTAGTTAGAGGAGCCCACGCTCCCCTCTCCCCTCGGGGAGAGACACTGCACCAAATAGCATGGACAAACCAGGGCATTAATATCCCTACACTAACCCCCTGACAATAGCCCATTATGTATGTACGCCTCTGTGCATTACACACCTTGAACTAGAAACAATCGCTCCCCTTTTCGTTCTCCCCCCTTCAGCCCTTGAAACACTGCCAGAGAAACACACTGGGCACATTTCTTTTTATTTATTTATTTATTTTCATGCCACAGACACACACACACAAAAAAAAGTGCTCGCACAAGCAGCGTGCACACACAGGCATGCACACACACACACACACACAGGCACGCACACACATACACACACACAAAGGGGCGCATTGACACAAGCGCACCGATACCCCGACTCCTCTCCGCCCCATCACTGTGTTCTCTACATAATCAGTTACCTTGTGACACGTACCTTTGACTGTTTGCCTTTATTGCGCTCCGTGTTTCCCTCTATCTCTCGCTTCCAGCTTAATGTTTATCATCTGTAATTACAGTTCACACTGATTCTGCCCGTCGTGCTAAAAAACCCCAGCCCACAATATGAAATAGGAAAATACCCTTTGATGCAAAGTAGTGAGGATGACAAACCAAAACACCTGGAGGGCAAAGGAGCAGCACGGGGTGTGTGCGCGGGCATGTGTGTGTGTTTATGTGTATCTGCGTGCGTGCCTGGATCCCAACTGTGCAGCAGCAGCAGCAGCAGCAGCGTATTATGATGTTTCTAAACGAGGAGTATGTCTCGTGACACGGGTCTCGTCCAGATATCGATTGCTCCTGTGGCTGTAACACTAACAATGGAGGCGAGCCATTCAACTTTAAAGCAAATAGCCCTTCGCCCCTGCTCAGCCTCCTCTCACAGCCAATCAATACCCGGGGGGCGAGGCCAGCGCAACATGGCTAAGACCTCTATCTGCAATAATGACCTTCCACCTGCTAACTGGCCAACAGTATACTCTGATAGCTCACAGTGGACGCAGAGAGAGAGAGAGGGAGAGGGAGAGGGGGGTGCTTTTTTTTATGAGGGACATGAAAATGCAAAGTGAAAAAATTGAGACAAACCCATTACTATTGGATTGGGTAAAATAGTTTTGAATTTGAAACACCCCACCGTTCTAGGTAAAAGTTTAATATATTAACATGATTTCAGTACTTACTAAATTCACAGTCCGCCGCAGCCATTCAAACACGGTGTTAATATAGAGATCTATTTTTTAAAGCGTCTCTTTTTTTTACTATATCAAATTATGGCAGAGAACCAGAAGCACAATGGGCAAAGCGCATTACCGCTCTGTGAGGGGAAGCTACAGCCTTGAAATCTGTTAGCATAATGGCGATAGGGCTCTGAAAAGATATTACAAAAAAAAACTGCTGCTGCAAGTAGTGGAAATCTACAAGATTTCATTACCCGCGTTCCAGGCGACAATAAAACCTGCTTGCTCCTTGGACACTCCCCATCTATTGTCCTTTAACAGTCGGGCATCCACTCTGGCGTTTAATGGGCGAGTGGTAGGCCGGGCCCCTGTCTGATCTCCATTAGCCTTGTATTAGCCACAGTGACCCTAATGTTCCCCACTCCATTACTCTGATGCAGCCGTATAAGGAGAGAACAGAGAGAGAGAGAGAGAGAGAGAGAGAGGGGGGATGATGGGTACTGAGAAGAGATGAGGGCTGCAGGGGTTCGGCATGGCTGGGCAGTGCTCATGTGTGACCCGGGCTGGGGAAGGGGGAACGCCTCTCGACCATTCCAGATCACTCTGGAACTACCGGGGACCTGCCACCCACCCACCCCGCCCAGGCCACCCAGCGCACCCGGCCCACCTCCACGGCCCCACCCTCCCTCCGTATCCCCACCCAGAGGGATAAATCTACACCCTCAGATCTGATGCACATGCCCTGAGATGTAGGACTAGCGCTGGTGCACATTCATGTAATTAGAAGTAGAACATGCTAGTGACCTAGCATGTAAGGCCAATCCCCCCCCCCTCCTTATCCAACACATAAACAAGCAGCAGGAAACACAAAATGTCAACACATTTGCGGTTCTCACGAGGTTTCACTCAGCAAGCTAAAGATGTACACGCAATGGGGTGTTTACGTTTATTCCTCGTTTCGGTGAAGGGTGTAATATATAAGTTTTTAAATAGTAGTCTGTGATAATACTGGGTGCAGTGGGGACATTTGTTTTCTATAATTGTGTTTCTTTTTTTTTTCGTTGAGGTACCAAGAGTTGAACAGGCGACTGGTGTATAGCGAGGTTCAAAGTGATATGCAAAAAAAGAGTTTTTCCAGCTGAAATCATCTGATCCCTGCCATGCCTGAATTGGCTGCAGCTGTAAGCCATATCGCTGAGAAGTAACACACAAAGGGGATAAACAAATGATACAGAGAGCGAGAGAGAGAGAGAGAGAGGGAGAGAGAGAGAGAGAAAGCGTGAAAATGTGTGAGAAAAGACAGAGACAAGCAAAAAGTGGAACTTGGAGAAATGCAGCGCGGGGGGAAAGTGGTTGAAACACGGGTGACGTCAGGAGTTGCCGGGAGAGCGTTCTTGGCACGGGGACTTCTGGAGCGTTGAGAGGCATGTGGCCGTGGCGGAGGCCAGCCCGAGCGTCGGAATGCGACAGAAGCCTCCATCATGGCAGAACTAGAAACTAGAATGTTTTGGCTTGCACAATTCTGCAGAATCCAGTTACTGTGTTACTAGGAAGTGCTGAGCGCACTGGCCGCTGAGACTTTTCACTCCTAGCCGGGGATCAGAGTGACTACCATGGTTACAAAGAAAGTCACTCATTAAAGGATCAGACAGACTGTGACCAAGATTACAGAAAACTCATTTGTAAGCAAAGCACAGGTCCTGGTCGAAGCACACACATATATATATATATATATATATAGTATATAATATAGTCAAACAGACATAACAAACATACACCATACATACTTACATACATACATAGCCTCAGAGTATACAGTGCCATTAAGAAATGTATTTATTTATTGTATTTTTGTGATTCATTGGTACGGCGGATGGAAATTAGCAAGATGTTATAATCCACTACAGTGCATCTCTTGCCATTGAGACTAATGCTTTTTGTGCATTGCCCCTGACAAAGAAACAAATCCGCATGTATTAATGTATGTATTTATTATGTAACGTATTTTTTATCTACGTAAATACAGTATTATGAACTTATACAGATGAACAACACCGTGGTGTTGGTCCTACACAGCGTGTGGGTTAAATGGCCGTGTTAGTGGGCGGGGCCTACACCTAATCGCCGCTGTTAGCCGTGTAGTTTCGCCACAGTGACCCTAATGTTCGCCACTTCATTACTCTGATGCAGCCACAGGAGACAAGAGAAAGGAGAGAGAGAGAGAGAGAGAGAGAGAGGAGGACGATGGGTATTGAGAAGAGATGAGGGCTGCAGGGGTTCAGCATGGCTGGGCAGTGCTCATGTGTGAACCCAGGGTGGGTGGGGGGAAACGCCCCTTCGCCCCCTTTTTTTTTTGGAGCGACCAACTCCTCTGAGAGAGCCCCAGAGGGGGGGGGCGGGGGGGGATGTACGGCAGCCATGTCAGAACATCCACCCAGACAAAAGGACCGGTGGTTATGAGTAACTCTCCGACAACTCCCCCATCGCATACATCGCTAAACCCCCGCGGACCCCATGGAACTGCTCGGAAATTATCTAAGAAACGCAACAACAGAAAAAAATGTCAAATGAAAAATGATGTGGAGGGCATGCCGGGGGGGAGGGGAGGGCCAAGGTAATGGATAACATTCAAACGTTCACCGAAATCACATTTGAATTGGCGCACAGAAAAAACATTGTGACAGGCCCTGTTGATATTCATGTATTCACATCGCGGGGTTTCAAAGAGTAAACGCAGGCCTAAGTATTCTAGCATGTGCGTTCTGCATTACCGAGTCCGGTTCCTTCCCGGTGCGCTCCTGTTTTTCTAGTAATTCCCAAAGTGATTAGGCCCAATTGCGCTCATTTCGGCGAGGAGTGGCCATAGGGCATCTGCGAGCGTCTACCTTTGACAGCTGCAAACTCTTGTGCGTGCGGAGAGGCCAGAAGCAAGTGGCACTGTCCTACGCTTGAACCCCAGGTACGACTCTCACACATGCCTCACCTTTCATTCTCTGACCCCATTATTTCTCCCTCCATAGAAACCTCTCCAAACAGAGCGGCGGGTTTGATTGCCCGTGCCCGGCGCTTTCTCTCCCTCTCATAATGTTATCTTAAGAAACGTGGAAACCATTGAACCCCCATTTGATTTTAGCCGCTGAAATGACTACCATATTGTCGTGCACCATATGTGTGTGTGTGTGTGTGTGTGTGTGTGTGTCTGTGTGTGTGTGTCTGTACACATGTGTGTGTGTGTGCATGCATGTGTGTGTGTGTGTGTGTGTTTTGTGTGTGAGGAGGTACCCCATGGGAGCCCTCTGAGAGGTTCCAGGGGCCGTGCGATGGAGCTCCTCCTCTCATCATGGCAAATTGAGCATGTGCTCCTGACGGCCAGCTGAGTAATCTCCCGACACATCGGCTTTAACGTGCCCGATCCGCAATCACAGGAAGAAAAATAACTTTGGCGAAGAAAAGTCATAAATAACCCGACGGAGGGAGCGCTTCACTCTCTCCTTGCCCTCTGAACTCGGTTGTGAAAACAGTCAATACGGGAGAGGTCGGAAGCCTCTTTTTGCTTTTGAGTTATGTGTTTGCAATCATTAAACACCCCATTATATGCCCCGCAGTGTGATGCTAACCCTGACTGTTAAAACGAGTCAATACGAGGGAAAGGGGGGGGGGGGGGGGAGTAGTATTTTAGGGAACGAGGGCCATGGGGAACATTTCAAACGGTAAATCCCCAAGAGCGGAAGACAATAGTGGTGTTGTAATTGATGAATACTCCAAGATGAACGGTGGTGTATCCGGGAGAGACTCTGGCCGTTGGAAACTCCAAAATAAAGAAAATACACACGGTATTTAGAGTACTCAAGACGTGTAACGTGTTTCGCAGTACAAATTAAGTGTTACACAAAAGAGGGGGGGTACGGAGTGAGACGTGATGTGGAATCTGTCACATCTGTCACGTCCAAGGTTAGACATACAGGACGGGGGCAGCGACAAGAGAGCCGGAATAAGAAAGCGACTAAGCAATCGAGAGAAAGCAGATAAGCCATAGATTGTAATCACTCCCCATCGGCAGCTCTGGGGCAGGAAGTGGTGCGCGCAGCCAGGAGGATGTAGGCCATGTTCTTTAGAAGGAGGGAGGATTACACGGGGCTCTGGCATGACAGGAGACTTTTCATCACACGGCCACACCGAGACACCACTGCGCTCCCGAGTCTGTCACCAGGCTCCGTCAGGAGCGGACCTCCTAATTGAAAAAGTCTGCCACTGTCTGAGGAGTTGAAGGGGTGATTTGTAGAGGTGGTGGTGGTGGTGGTGGTGGTGGTGGTTGAACGAGGAGGAGGGGCGAGCAATTTGTGTGCGTGCAATTTTTTGTCCGTGCATGTGTGCGTGCATGCGTGTGTGCGTGCATGCTTAGAAGAGAGGGAGGGAGAGAGAGGGAAGAGACAGAGCGGAGGAGAGGAGAAGGGGAGGGAGGGCAGTCGAGGGGTTCAGGGGAGGGAGAGAAAAAAAAATGTGGTCATCAACTGCTGGCAGCAGATCCAGGGAGAAGATTATTGGACGGTAACCCAGCGGCAGATGTCTGATGAGTGTCTATTAACCTGCTTCCTACATCTCGTAGGCCTTGTCGCTGATGAATTCAGACCGGGAGGCCTTGTCCCGCCCATTAGGAAGGGTCGTAATCCCTATCCAGGAAATAGCTGCCAGAGACCTCACGACCTGATTGGCTGGAGCTCAGCTGCTCTGGCAGAGCTAACGGTTGGAAAAAAAGAAGAAAAAAAAAGAGTGGATACGAGCAGACTCCTGCTGCTCACCGCCACTAGCCTCCGCGTCTGCTCACACCGTTCTTCGCTCCTGCATCGTTTTACAGATTCCCTTTTATTCCCTGCATATAGATTTTATCCTATTCTCCCGCTAGCCCTCTCATTTCCTATATACTAACCCTCTTTCATTACCGTGTCCTCCCTGCAGCCAACCCTCTATCCATGTCATCCTTTCAATCGACGCTTTACATCACATTCGGATAAACACGAACACATACATGTGCTGCCTGCGGCCGTGTGTTGTTTAAAAAAGGTTAGAACACCAAAAGGAGATATATATTAAGGGGTCACTTGGGTTGGGCTGAGGCTCAGTAGTCGCCATGCTTTCTGCTCTGAGGAGTTACCGGACAGGCGTGACAGTTGTCTGGTACACCACTACACCCTACACTACACCCTACACTACAGATTATGCAAGGAGGAGAAAAACCAACAACTTTTTTCTAACAGCAAGCAAACTATCCATATTTAGCAGGATTACATTCTTCTTTAAGGAACGCTGTTTGCTTGCATGATTCATTTGTTTTAGTTTTTTGCCAAAGAAAAACATAATGAACATCTGCAACAGAGTTGCTAGTGAGTGATTATAAAAGTATTTTTGTTATTGTGCTGCGGAATATCAACAAACATATTTCACTAACCCATTTCTGGTCTCTTTTGTGTATTTGTAAAAATAAACCACATCCCGAAAGGCTTGATGATATATGAGCATGGTATTTCTGCCAACAATTAGTTTTCCTTTCATCGTCCATTCAAGACTGGGTTTCTGTCTCGGTGTCCTCCTCTCCTCCCCCCCCCCTCCTCTCTCCTTCCCTAGTATTCTACCTTCCTACCTACCCACATTCATACATCAACCTGATACCTCCTTACCTGCCTAACGACACACCTGATGCCTGCCTGTCTATACACCCACCCACGTATATAACAAACCAACCTACCTCGGGTTCATTTGCAAACCCTTGCAAATTCTTCAAGCATCTCTTTTTTTTAAACCGGTGCTCTCCATGCCCGACCCGGGACTCTTCAGCTGGCTTGGGGCGGTACGGAGGGCACAGGGAGAGCCTGGGTCTGAGCTCCACACATCTGCTCCTGTATTAAAGGCATATGGGCCGGGCCCGGGTCGAATACTCACAAGCCCGCACAGATCCTCAATCCGAGCCCAATCAGCCCTGATGGGGATGATGTCATGGGGCTGCTTCACCCCCCCCCCCCCCTTTTTAGCGTTCATCTCATGCACTGCCCGGCATAATGGCACACGAGGCCTGACAACGTGCCAGATCCCTGTCAACACCTTCCTGTCTCACACACCGGAGAGTTTCATGGAGCCGGTGAAGGTAAGACGGGAAGGAATCAGGTCAGGAGAGGGGAAAGAGAACAACCGGTAGGGACGATGGAGGAGTAGAGTATGGTATGCTGCTGGCACTCCTCCTTTATCCATTTACACTTTATGAACAAATACTATGTACCCACCTGAGGCTTAAGGTATACATTATATATGGATGCTCAGATGAGGAGCACACATCTGGAATGCTTAGAATGCATGTTCAGATGACAAACAAAATACACAAAATGGACAAACACACATTGGAAAGTGTGCAATTGTTGCACTTCAAACTCATACACAGCAACACCTGAGAGGATGTCCGACCCAGAAGATCCCCAGGACGTGTGTGAGCAGAGCCCCATAGCTCCGACGTCCCTTTGTCACAAAATGAGGAGTCTGTGGAACTGCATACCCGTTGCACATTCATCACTGACACTGCTGTTGCCCAACTGTGGTTTCCTATGTGGGCCCCCCAGGAGGCCATTCATCTGTGCTGTGGCCTAATAGTGCAGAAGTTAAAGAAAGGGGATCAGGGGCTCCTGGGGATCCATGGAGGACAGGTATAGCTGTGAAGGGGACCGGGGGGGCCCGGACGGTCACCCTGGTTGATTGCATCTCGTCTTGGGGGGTACTTATGTTCACGTGTGTGTGTGGCTCTGGGCCGCCTCGAGAGGATACGGGTTGGTGGCTCTGCGTGGACCCGGGAGCTTGTCGCAGGGGATGTAATGAGGTCAGATTACAGGCTGGTCCGCAGACTGGCTGCAAAAGGTTGGCCCGTAATCCCACAGTCATTAAAGGAGCGCTTTGTTAAAAGTGGACGGGAGGAGGAGGAGGAGGAGGAGGAGGGGAGGAGAGGAGTGCGGAGAGTGGAGAAGAAGTGGGAATAAGAGAGGTGTGTGGAGGAACTCAATAACACTTGATTCGATATGAAAAGCCTCTTGTTGCCACCCAGGAGCAACCCGGCTCGGAAGGATGTGAGGGAAGCCAGCCGGGGAGACTCCTACAACCAGGAACAAGACATGCCTTGTTCCGGGTTTAGGGAGCAAACAGATTAAGATGAATTGATGCAAGCTTAGTGACTCTGAAAAATGGAGGAGAGAGAGAAAAAACGCCCACAGATCAATAAGGCTTAGCAGGCGGGCAAAGACTGAATCTCGACTCACATTCAGGGGGATAGCACCGAATAAAGGAGAGGGTCTCAGATCTCATATATCCCTACTTTTGTGAGGTTTAGATGAAAAAGAAAGAGGTTTAAGACTAGAATGAGAGAATTTACTAAATCTGAAGGAGCAGAGAGGTTCCAAAGAAAAGACGGTTTCCAGGAAGGGTGACATTTTCAATGTTGGCACGCTATTGTGTGTTGTTTTGATGAGATTTTCTTCTTCTTTTGTAAATAAATGCATTCGCCACAAAAACAAAAAACAACAACATTCACTGTTCATATTAATGAATATTTATATGTGTTTCAAAATTAAAATTCCTGCGGTTTATGAATATTTCCAGCTCCTACATTCTTTAAGCACACGAGGGTTTTTTTAAATAAATAAAAAACCTATATGGATCACCCCCCCCCTCAAAGGCCTGAACGCTAGAAATCACACCCGGATGCCGTAGCCCACGGTGTACCGTGAGAGATCTATGGTTAAGCCAGCCTGGCAGAGCAGAGCCTTCGCCCCGATGTTTGCAGAGATCAGAGAGAATCATCTGGGTTAACGTGGTGATTATGCAGCAAAGCCACGCTATCTCACCCTGGATCTGATACTGTTTTTCTGTCTGTTATTTTTTTCTCTCCCCCTCGCTACTCAAAGATCTTAATGCCTGGAGTCGGACGGAGCAACAGTCACGTCTCAGGGATAAATCCCTGAAGAGGTGTTTCTCACTTCTGTCATCTTAATAAAAATTGAACCTAACTGAGAGACGCAGGAAACGCTAACCGGATCTGCAGTGCGAATATCCAATTTGTCAATTCGATAATTTTTTGTCCTCGCGTGGTTCTCCCTTTATAAATAAACACATGCAAAGCGCTCAACCCTCGGGTCAAGCGAGATGTGGAAAAGACGACTTTTGAATTTCAAGTTATGCTTAGCAGTCAGACAAAAAGCAGCTCATCTCTATCAGTCAAGAAGCTGAGTGTGATGTCGGCTTCCTCCTTCTCTGTATGACCCCCCCCCCCCCGCCAGGTCGGCTCATTAGGAGAATACACCGGGACGCAGGCATACGTAGGACGCCGCAGGGCCTGATGACCTCTACATCTGTTGTTGAACCTGACCCTGCGAGTGTATCCCGGGGTCGGGGCAGGTAATCTGGGCCAAAGAAAAAAACGCGTGCGGACCGGGTCAGCATTGATACGAGCGAGAAGGGTGAGCCCACCCCTGGTTAGCGACAACCGTTGTCTGGGGGCAATTACGACACCCAGCATAACACTGGGGAAGGTCGGGGCACACTGCAGGACCGTCAGACGGACCCAGTGTGTTGTGAAAATCAGAACAAAACAGAAGGAGAGATGTCCACAGGCAGTCTAGCAGTCCTCAGCTTCACAGGTATAATCTATAACCAGTGAAATATAACGACTTGATTCAAAAGTTGTGTGTGTAGTTTCGACAACAATGAATTGTGAAACAATTTCTCATTACATCTAAAATTATGTTGTTGTTTTTTTTTGTTATATCTAATGGGTGTGCCGAGAGGAAACGGGAAGAGAAAGAAGGGTTTCATGCACTGATGGCTATTGTGTCTCGGTGTGTTTGTTTATATGATTCCTGTATTTATTGTATTGTGTATTGTTTCTATGACCGCAGGTGTGCCCTTTAACCCTGTGGTCATTAGCTTCTGCAGTCTGGGTTTCGGCACTGCACCACACCGCTGCACAACACATGTGTGGGAGGGAGAGAGAGAGAGAGAGAGAGAGAGAGAGAGAGAGAGAGAGAGAGAGAGAGAGAAGGAGAGCGAGAGCCTGGAACAAGAGTGAGAGGGAGGGAGCGAGAGAGAGAGAGAGAGAGAGAGAGCGAGAGAGAAGCGAGGAGAGAGCTCCAGGGCCAATTACAGCCCAGAGAAAACAAAGGGCCATATTTCAATGATTCCTCCAGCTGTGCTGTTTATGAGCTGTGTGCTTAGTCTCTCTCTGACCTTCACCTCCACACTTGGCCCCACAGAGGGAAAACAAGCCAAAATGGCCTGATGCTCAGTCTTTCATTTCGCAATACAAAAAACAACAACATATTATTTAGTTTGTTTATATTTATTATCTCCGGTTTAAATGTGATAGTACTGTTCGCCTGACCTCCACATCCCACCGAGCCATGTGTGGCAATAGCCTAAGATGTAAAAGAAAGGAAAAAATATGGACTAATCTAAACCGTAATGGCAAAGTATGTGTCATATGTAACCTTTATAACTTTGCTTGTCAGTTTTCCTTTTCCATTAGGGAGCTCATAAGAGGCTCTTGGTATCCGTCACCGTAACCCTGACAGGTGTAACCTTCCCAAGAGGCCAGCGCACCGTCTTCACAGCAGTCCTATTGACCAAAGCAATAAGCCATTCTATACGGTGTATTAAAGTCATTTTCCACATGCTACCTCAGCATGAACCATTGTTCATGCAAGCTACTGCTGACCATGAAGAGAGAGATAAAAAAAAAAAAACCTGGCTATTCTTCCGGACCAATAAGTCCACCCCCCCCCCCCCCACCACCACCACCACCACCCCCTACCCCATGATATTTCTTTCCTTATTTATTTATGAATTTTCCTCTTCACGTCTTAAAAGCCGTAGTCATTTTAACGGTCACATGTACAGCGATATCAAACTGCCAAAAGCACACAAGTCTTCAGCGCTGAGCAGCGTGTGTACCGACCGAGCGACCGACCGGGAGGGGGAACAGCCTCGCCTCTATGTACTCAATCCTGGTCCTCCGTCTCGTTCCCAGAGAGAGAGAGAGAGAGAGAGAGAGAGCGAGAGAGAGAGAGAGAAAAAAAGACTAGAAATAGAAAAAGAACAGGTCTTTTGTTGGCAGTGCATAATCCACGAGCCATCTGCGTGGTGGTGGTGGTGGTGGTGGAGGAGGTGGTGGTGGTGGTGGTGGTGGTGGAGGTGGTGGTTCTCTCCCTGCTCCCTGTGTCAAGAGGTGGAGCTGAAACTGCTGTATACCTCACTCTGGCCTCTGCTGAAATCAGCTCCGGGGGCTGGGACCATGTGACAAATGATTCCAATCTAGGCTGAGCGCCCTTGACTTGACCCTGACCGCGGTAGACAATAAGGGCAAGCTCAGTCACTGGAAAAGATGTTCTGCGCTAATAAACCCGACCGCGGAACCGCGCGGGGTAGCTAGCAGCAAGCGATGGGGGGG
>OOFB01020143.1:4584-17593 GCA_900323305.1 Trachyrincus murrayi
CACACACACACACACACACACACACACACACACACACACACCTACAACGCTATAGCTGTTCTTTACATAGGCTCTTTTTTTTTCTTCTTTTTTTTTTATCATTGCAAAACGAGATGTCTTGTGACATTTACAGTCAGTGCTTGTATCTTTTTTTTTTCTCCATCTTTTGTTTGGCTGAAAGCCCAGCAAAAGCTGTTGCCATAAGACTTCGGGCGTGTACAGAGGTCGTGTACGTTGAACTAAAGCAAAGTGGAGAGAGAGACGTGAGGATGAAAAAAAAAGATGTGGCAGAATTAGGTTGTAAGTCAGGATATTTTAGATATTTTAGAGCAGCGTGTTAAAACTCTCACGTGCACCCACCTTGCTGAGTAAAATGGTCTGTTTTTTTGTTTCTGTGTTGTGCATTGGTTACTTAATCTGTGCATTAAAATGGTTAGATGTTTTTTTTGCATTGGGTCTTTTGCTTTATATGAAATGACATCTATCATAATGTGACACTTGATGTCTTACGGTCTGGGTATGTGTGGTGTTTTTGTTTACACTGTGGAAAGATGAGCTGCAGACAAGTATTATGACACATGATACAAACATCCTGGGTGAACTTGAATGTCCCCCTCTAATAAGCACTGGCAAGCTATTCTTTGCTTGAATGTATGTATTTTCTTAACATTATTCCTCATAGCTGCTTGTCCAATTTGTTTGTCATGAATGGCTTGGCAATGTCTTCCTTCAAAAGATCCAAAATGGCTGAACCCCCCCCCCCCCAGTAGAGACTGTCAGGACAGACTGTATGCCAGTGTGGCCATTTTGGATCTTCCAGTAAAGGGCCACCACTTCCTCCCAATGTATTCCAAAACACCCCTCTAGGACATATCCTACAGTGCATCATTCATCGCACATATGAACAGTATGTTGCTCTGTGGGGCCCGAGCAACATGAATGAACACATTAAAAGGGAATTAGGTAGGTGAACTTCTATTTCCTCGGGCACATCATGGTGAAACTGATGGAAGCTGAGTGTGAGTGGTATGGCAGCAGGTGTTTAATTGCTGAGTGGGAAGGAACACGGACTCGGGGAAAGAATCTCCTTAAAAAGTGTGGAAAGATGGAAAAACTGGCACATCCACTAAGACATTACTGGTATCAAGGTGGGGTTTGAACACTAAAGACTAGACTTTTAATGTCAACCATAATTCAATGGTTATTCCAAAGCGTGACCTTTTTGACCGTTTTTTAATAACCTGGAATAAATCTGGAATTTGTATTTTTAAATGTTCATGGGGATATACTTTTATTAGGACAAGCACGTTTTTCAAATATTTCAAATGTGATCATTTGTTACACATCTGTTTGTATCATTGTTATACAATAAGCTCTCTCATATGGTGCGAGTTCTCAAGTATTTTCTGTGCATGCCTTTTTTTTTTAATGACCCCTGAACCAAGAGGTCAACACCTGATTTGGGAATAAGGTGAGTTTGCGAATATATTAGTGGTTCAGCAAAATCATGTTTTCTACAATCCGAATATCTATAATTGTCATTATTTGACAATTCTATATGGGTTTCTGAATACATAATATATAACCAGATTTTCTCTGATATAACCGAATAGGAAAATCGTGCAATTGTGTTCCGAGTTTTGCTGTAATGAGTGGACACTATGCAATCTATGTTGCCTTTGGCAGTGAAAGTTTTGTTGTAGGAACAAAGATGTTCGTCTGTGTCCCGACGGAGGGAATATAGAACGGACCAAAATCCATTACCCAGAATGCTCTGCGGCTGAAATTTCCTTCCAACTTCCGCTTCGATTTCGAGCCGAAGTGAGTATTTTGTCTGGATTTATATTTTATCAATCTAAGCCCATCCTGCTGTTTATCATGGGTTAATCGGTTCGTTTTTCACATATACATAAACCCGGGGGTTTAGTTGTCCTCGGTGTTATATTCTGAACGTGGTTCAAAACGCCCAAACGTGCCTAAAGCAGCGAAGTGTTACGGTCGGAATTGCACGGTCTGGAGTGTTGTACTTCCAGGACCAGCCTTGCATATTTGTACACGTTTCATGTACTCGATGTTTTGTTTATGTGTTACATGCTTGTAATAAAGGGTACGAATTGTTATTGCGGGTGTGCTCAAGTTTTGTCATCTTTCAGCCCATAAAGCGTAACATAGCAAGTTATGATGGCGACGCTCGACTTTTGATTCATTGCTACATGAGCGTCCTCGCTTGCTCCTGGTACATGCTACACCTTGCACCTTGTACATCTACAACAATGGTGTGTGTTTATTCACTTCTAGATGGCCCCAACAAAGAAAGGTGAGAAGAAAAAGGGGCGTTCAGCCATCAATGAGGTGGTCACCAGAGAGTACACAATCAACATCCACAAACGCATCCATGGCGTGTGAGTACGAGCTGCATGTAAACACAACATGGGAACAATAACTAACTCTGCAATGAAATACATTTGTGCATCTGGTGCAACGTTAGGACATTGAGTTAATGCCACGTTTTGAAACTGCGATACAGTTTGAACGGTTTAGTTGACAGCGGCTCAGCACAGATGGCTAACCTCCTCTAGTGGGAACTACAGATTTAAATGTCTATTGGACTACAAGTACAACACCAGCAGTGTTTTGTTGTGGTAGAGTCTGGGAAGCTGTGAGCCTTGCATCCTAACCACGCTCCTCTACCCCGTGTTCCTCCAGGAGTTTCAAGAAGAGGGCGCCCCGCGCCATCAAGGAGATCCGCAAGTTTGCCGTTAAGGAGATGGGCACCCCTGACGTCCGCATCGACACTCGCCTGAACAAGGCCGTGTGGACCAAGGGTGTGAGGTGAGGAGCCGACCGCCCGGGCGTTAGTGTCAGTGGTTGGACCCCTCCCACAGCGAGATGGTCATTGGTCTTTCGAACGCATCCAGGGGCATTTGTTGTGGAGTTGGCGTGTTCATGTTGGGTTTTTTTTCTTCCGTGTGCCCCAAGTTTACCATCCTACCTCCCCAACGATGCGTACCCAAGTGGTACATTAGGGGTAAAATTTTTAAACTCGGCTCCGATGTTTGTTGACCCTGGCCGTGCCCGGGGCAGCGGTATTTCTAAACCTCACCTTTCAAATTCCACTGGTGTTGAACGTTCACTCGTTTCTTGCAAACGTGGTATATCAAAGCTATCTCTAACACATTCAAAGTTATCCTGAAAAGGCTACAGGTCTAGAGGTAAGCAACAGATAAAAACCTGCTGCTTTTAGATTGGATTTCTAAAGAAATCAGCCATTTGAGTTATTTGAAAAGATGGAAATAAAAAACGAATTGCATAGAGTACAATGCAGGCCAACACGTGCCCTTGATTTATCATTGACTTTATGCAGCGTGTACAGCATTTACACAGTTAAGTTAATCTTCTGCATTAACTCCTGAAGTTGTCTTATTTGTGTGTTTTTATCTGTAATTGCACATGAAAATGAGTAGAATTGTCTCTTGGCTGTTTGCTAATCTTCTTGGCCACTTTGCAGCAGCTTTGTTAATTGTTTTGTACAGGCTACATCTGCAGATAGCCAGGGCTTGGATTGTTGTACAAGAATTGAGTTTACACTTATCTGGGTTCAGGCTCTCGGTTTGCTGGCTGAGTTTTATTTATTTTGAAAGACCAAAACTTTGCTTGACTTCCACTGTGGTGGCTAGCGGCCTTATGTCCACCCCCTTGTGTCTTCTGGATGTCATCGGTTGAAAACTTTGACTTGACAAGTTGTTTCCAGTGCTGCTTCAGCAATGTATGCAATGTACGGCCTCTTCATACTTCTGAGATTACATTTCTCTTCTCAGAGGCCTTCGTAAGCACAGGGAAAACCATAGAGTACTAATTAAAGTATTTCATATAGTTTAGTATTTTAGAGAGACTGTGCAAACGGATTCAAATGACCTCTGCTTGTGGTTTTTGCAACAATTCATGAATGGCGCTTTGAATATTTGTCAATAATGGACAAGGCTTTAACTGCTGACACTGCTCAGGTCTTCCATGTCGTGGCTGCGTCCAACAGCACCCAGTATTTCTGTTCGACATGAACTGCCAATACGACGGCACTCCTAAAACCTGAACTTAATCTGTGTCTTCGTGGCCCCTGTCCGCAGGAACGTCCCCTACAGGCTACGCGTGCGCTTGTCCAGGAAGCGTAACGAGGACGAGGACTCCCCCAACAAACTGTATACCCTGGTCACGTACGTCCCGGTCACAACGTGCAAAGGTGAGCCCGAATGACTTGAATGCAGCTTGTCTCGTGGATCCTTGCTAGGCGTTGCTTCTGAAATGTAATTTTGTAAACGTTTTCAGTCTTGCCAGCATCTTGATGGTATTCATGGATAAGTTGGCCTAATTCTAACACCTTCTTTGCCAAAAGTAGTGGGCAAACGGGAAGATGTGCTTGTTAACTCTTACTTGTTCAATTTGTATGAGAAATGAGATGCTCCCAATCACCCGGCTTGTCTTTATAAATGAATGACGAGAGTTGGTTTTTAATGTGCTTTTCCCCCCCTCTTTTATCCTACAGGACTACAGACAGTCAATGTGGATGAAAACTAACTGACCCCTCTACGAGTGGAATAAAAGTGTAAAAACAAACCTTTTTTCCTGTCTCTTTATTTCTCACACAAGACCGTTGTGTATTGCAGCTAAGCTATATACAATATCATGATGGTGTGTATGTTTGGTCTGCGCTGCCTTCATCAGAACGGTTCACTTCCATGGAGAGCTCAAACTAGAAATGCATGGTGTGTTGTTGCAGTAAGTCATTTAGCAGACTCCAAAGCGCCTTAACAGGTGATGAGAAGCAAGTGCATGTGGATAGCGTTTCATACAATCATGTTAGTGTAACAGCCTATGTGACGAGGTTGAAGTTGGCTACTTAATTCACCAGCTCCTTATTCGAGTTTTTCAGATGGACTGTAATTAAATGAGAAATGCGAAAAGTGCACTTTCTGCATAATTGTCATGACTTTACTGTAGGATTTATTATTGACTTATTATGGATGACATTTTTATTATCAACTTTTGAACATGGTATGCAGACTGTGGTGTAATTGTGTCATTGCAACTTTTCTGTAATTGCTAGCGCCCTCCCCCTACTCTTACACGTGTGTATGACAAACAATGTAACCAAGTATCAGCATCCACAATTTCAATTGTTTTTTAGTTTTTTAAAAAACTTTTCACCTTTCTCATTTAATTCCATCCATCTTGTCATGTTGTGTTTCTTGTCGCTTCATATAGTAGCTTTTCATTTAGAAATATATTCCATAGAAAAATGGACAGTCATTGTTTGATTTACTTTTCTGAATACAGAGTATTCATAACAGATTAGTCATTTTAGAAATCCCAACGGAGGCCTCTGCAGTACAGGACAGAGGTTAGTCACTAAACAGAGCCCTCTACTGGCCAAATAACGTTACTGCGGCCATTTAAGGTGGACTGAAAAATTCGAATAAGGAGCTGTGTGTCTTCTGTGTAATTGCACAAAAAAATAAAATAAACCAATGGTGTGTATGCTGTGAAATTGCTATTTAACTGGTGCTCGCAGTTATTTCGTTACTTTGGACTTGATAGACAAAGATAGACCCGGACACAACCTGCTGGCGTTGTGTTCACTCCGGAGCCCGGAAGTCCCCCTAGGGACCGGATGTAAACAAGTTGGGGGACGGAAGTACTATCTAGCTACCGGAGGTAAGGTGGTCAGACTCCTTCTCTTATATATATACACACACACGCACTGTACACGCACACGTTGATCGAGATTAAAATGTGCCTATCCCTCCGTGGGTGACACGTACCTTCGAGCAAGGCATCTCTACAATGTGGTGCGATGTCCTGCTAGCTGAGCTAATCCGTACGCGATCCTGCTCCACTACTAGCTCGGCTTGTGGTGTCAGGTGTCTGTACATATTTACTTAAACTGCGTGAGTATTATTATACTAATTTGAACTCCCGTTTCCATGCATGTAAGTTAGATGTTAACGACAGTAACGAAGCTGCTTATTCTGAGAAAATCATACTGCGATTGCAATATGATTCACTATTAGTGTGAATGATACATTTTTGCGTCACAATTTAAATTTTCACTGAACAAAACTGTCATGATGTGACATGTGTTGGCGTCTGCACCAAAACAAGCATGATGTGTTCTTCCATCTGCAGAAAGAAATGTGTTAGGCCAGGGGCATCTCTGCAGCACTGTAGTACTACTTCAGTACTTCATCTACTATGTGCACATTTGACCGCCTCTCTCTCTCCGTGTGTCAGGTGCTGTGGATCGTGTTGTGGTGTCGATGGCTCTCCGGTGATGTCCCAGAAAATGCGGCACCACTGGCTGCTACTGGGTGCCTGCGGCTGGGTGCTGCTCATCCTCATGTTCGCCAGCAAGTTCGTCTCCTTCAGGACCGCCGACGGTGAGATGGCCAAGATTAACGCTATTAAAACACGACTTCGTCAACAGATCGTTTACAATCATTTTGTGTACCGGTGTGTGTTTTCTTTTCTCAGACTATGGGGAGAAGTCCAATGCACAGAGCGGGACAGAGCCGGGCACCAAGGCGGTCAAGTCTACCCCGCTGTCCGGCCCAGAAACGCCTGCTGTGAAGGCAGCAAACAGTCTGGTGATTTAAAACACGTCACACTTCACAGAATCATTGGCTTTGGAGTTATTCTGAAACTCACTAAGCCTAACTGAACATAACCTCATATCCCAAATTGAACTTAATTACCAAAACTGTATCCTTAATTGAACCTAAATGTAGAAACATTCAGCACATCGCCTCACTGATGTCTGTGTCTTAGATCACGACCCCCGTATGCGATATATATGTAGGTGACAAAAACGGTGTTGAGGTGAAATTCTCGTGTCGGTTCGGGTCTGGTTTCAGCCTTCGGCGTTGCCCTCGGCGACCGACTGGCTGGACACGTCGGAGAAGCGGCTGGAGCTGCTGTCGGCCGTGTGCAAGAACACCAGCGCCAAGACACGTGTCCCGGTCAACAAGTTCGTCATGGACCGCATCTTTGTCTGCGACAAACACAAAATTCTCTTCTGCCAGACTCCGAAAGTGGGCAACACGCAGTGGAAGAAGGTTCTCATTGTGCTCAACGGTGAGTCAGACTTCAGAACTGTTCAGACAACTATGGTCAAGCGCCTTCATTTATTTAATTTACGCACGGCCACAGGGGGGCAGTGTTGACGCTTTAGTTTTATACACGCAAGCGTAAATTCAAGTGCACTCTGCCAATGTTTAGACGTGCTTATTTGTTTAAAAGAGGGATTGACAATTACGTTTTAATGAGTTATTTACTTTTTACATTAAAATCAGCAACAGGCCTTCTCTCTGTGTGTGTGTGTGTGTGTGTGTGTGTGTGTGTGTGTGTGTGTGTGTGTCAGGCGACTTCGCCACGGTGGACGAGGTCCCGGAGGATATCGTCCACCGGCAGGACAAGAACCACCTCCGTCGCCTCTCGTCCTTCACGGCGTCAGAGATCAGTGAAAGGTGAGACGAGGGCTGGGTTAAGATGGCCGCTAAGAAGAACAGTCCTTCACCGACCAGCGAACAACGCTCTGTTGTCCCATGTTGCTGACGTCTCCACGTGTCTTTTATTATTATTCTCCCGCAGACTCCAGAGCTACTTCAAGTTCTTGATCGTGCGTGACCCCTTCGAGCGCCTCATCTCCGCCTTCAAGGACAAGTTCGTGGAGAACCCGCGCTTCGAGCCCTGGTACAAGACGCAGATCGCGCCCGCCATCATACGCAAGTACCGCAGGGACCGCCGCAACGCCACCAGCTCCGGCGTCGCCGGCCTGCGCTTCCGGGAGTTCGTCCGGTACCTCGGCGACCAGGACGGCCGCCGGCGCCACCTGGACTACGAGTTCGGCGAGGCGGTCATCCACTGGGCCACGTACACGGAGCTGTGTGCACCCTGCCAGATCGCCTACGGCGCCGTGGGCCACCACGAGACGCTGGAGCGCGACGTGCCGCACATCCTGCGGGCGGCCGGGGTGGAGGGTCTGGTGGAGTACCCGGCCATCCCCCCCGGGATCACGCGCTACAACCGCACCAAGGTGGAGCAGTACTTTGCCGGCATCAGCCGGCCGGAGGCCCGGAAGCTGTACGCGCGCTACCAGGGGGACTTCCTGCTCTTCGGCTACCCGCCGCCGCACTTCCTGTTGAGCTGAGATCGTCCATCATCTTCTCCTCCTCCTCCTCCTCGACAGTCTTTTTCTTCTTTTCTTTTCTTTTCTTATGTTAACTTTAACCTGACTCTCTTAACTTGACGCATGGACGGCTGCAGATGCAGGAGTCCTGTAACTAACACGGTGCCATAAAGGAGCGTGCGAGTGCTGTTTTGCTCGGGTTCAAAGTCTCTCCAAGGTCAGGTCGCGGGTCAAAGCAGGCCGTCACGGGCAGCCATGCTTACCACAACCGAGACGGTCGCCTCTGTGTTCTAACTCCTCCTCCTCCTCCTCCTCTCAAACTACCCTCTGCTGTTGCCAAGGTGATCCTCTAAGAGACCATGAGCGTCGTCGGTCCTTTTATCGGGAGAGCAGGACAAGCCGCCGGCCAGGCGTTATCATCGCCACGGCAACGGGAGGAAGCGGGATTTTTCTTTTAGCATGTGCAGCTGAATGTACACAGTAGCGGACATATAACTTATTTAGTCTTTGCTAAGAAAACAAACTAAAACGAGGACGACAAAGTGGAGGGTCAGTCGACACTACATGTTGAATTTATTTATTATTAACCTTTATTGATCCAGGGTATGAAGATTATTGATCCTTGACTCATGTTGTGTATTTATGCTTGAATTTGTCCTCGTGTGTCGGAGGGGGTGGGGCAGCACTGTGCAATGCAACACACACACACATACACGCCATTGTTACCCTGTTACGTAGGTACTGTGTTGTGTCCTAATGTCCCGTCCCCCCCAGCAGGCTGTCTTTTTAAAGGTCAGATCATTTCATCATGGCTTCCCGACTGTATGGACAGGGAGGGAGTGAAGGAGACAAGAGCGGCAAAAAAAATGGTAGCAAATAAATTGACGGAGGCCTAATGTAGGATACAACTTTAGCACTCACTTCACTTTTTTTAAAAAAAACTTTTACTTTGTCATCTGGTTTGAATATCTCATGCCTACTTGTATTTAAGACTTTCTCTGTGTGCGTCCTGACCATGAAACCGTACTGCCTCCAAATGACCTCTACGCGACCTTTTATGACAAGGCGGTCACAAATAATATACAGGCTAAGTAATAAAGTCATATAAAACGACTTGTTCCTTTTTTCTTCTGTTTTTCTCATCTCATTTTCTCCCAGCACGACCATTCTGAGTGAAGATGGCGAACTCCTACCTGCTCCTTAATGACTCTATTAATGATTCTATCTGGATTCCGTGTAAATTACTTATTTTGTTTTTACTGGGAAAAATTTGTAAAATATTATTACTAGTGATATTTTATTAGTCCCTCAACGGACTGAACTTACTACCTTTTTGTGCTAAAAGTCTCTAGTCAGTCAGTTCTAGGTTTGTTTAGTGTTCTGCGTCATGTTTTGTATAGATAACATGTAACCTATTGTTCATGTAATGAGCCTCATAAGGACACTCAGGGAATTTAACTCTGTCGGGAGCCAAACAAACACACTAGCCGATCGACACTCCCCTGGCCGTTCCTACTTAATACCTAAAATAATTATAGCAAATACAAAATGTAACTTTTTACTTTTCTAGGTAATTATAGTACATTAGCCACTGTCAGTGTCAGAGAGCAGGATTTTGAAACTCCCTCCCTGCATAATAATAGCTCTTAAATCTTACCCACAATACCTTTTAAAAAATGTCTTTTAGCTACACAGTTAAGTTAAGTGCACTTAATACAGATGTTATAACATTTCTACACAAGTGAACCATGCAGCTCAACGTCACGAAGACAAAGGAGACGGTCGTGGACTTGAGGAGAACTGGGGACATCCGTGGGCTTCATTTAGCTGCTGTTTAAAATCAATTCGCAAAAATGATGATGACGAAGATGATGCTGCTGATGGTGAGACGCACAGGGGTCGAGGAAGAGAGTATTCATGACAGATGCTTTTCGGTGAAGTGCAGTATAAATCTCGCCTGCAGATGGCAGCATTTCACTTAAAATGGGTTCTCTTTATTTTATACCGTCTTACCTTTCAGGTCAATACCTACATCGAAAATGTCTGAACCACCGACCCCGAATTCGCTCTAAAGCGAAAAATACAAATACACGTTTTGTTAGTTGTATCTGCACTCCAAGTAGGAGAAACGTAGGCCCAACTGTACCGCTGTTTTCTCTTGTTTCTTACCGAGACCATTTAAGCGTAACACCGCTGGTTTCCTAGCAACCGACGCGTCGAGACCATGGCACGATTTGTGCTCGCTGGTAAGGTTTTGGTCTTTTAACGTAACATCAAAACCTAACTATAGACATCATTTCAACTTCTCTCTCCGCTTTAAGGGAAAGCAGACTGCCCGCACTTTGCCAAAGCCGAACATCTCGGAGAGCGACTCCAGGCGTCCTTACCAAACTTCAGGATCCACAAGATCCTCGTTCCGCCGGACGAGTGGAAGGTCAATAAAACACCACAACGTGACACTAAATTATCTAAGAAATCACCACTTTTCACACTTTATAGCCCTTCTACAGGAATGGCTGAACACCACCTGTCGAGCCCACGGATGGGAGCACAGCGAGTCCCCCCTGGTGTGGAGGGAGCTGGTGCACCGCGGGGGGCGAGGAGCAGCGCTGCTGGGGGGGGGTCGCCGCCTTCCTGGAGCACTGCCGGGTAGGCTGACCCATAGATCACATTAAGGCTGCAAGGACAGAGACAACGAAATGCAGTGAGCATCTAACCAGAAGTGCACAAAGCAGTTGGCCTAAGGTGCAATATATACACACACAGTACAATCAGTGATGATACAGCTACAGCTGTAGGTCCAACTCGAGCCACTAGAGGCTGCTAATGGGAAACCCCAGGCAATTTCTGTCACTGTGTTCATGGCTATTGTCTGTGAATATTCAATTTAATATTCAACAAAAGCCGGTTGAACCGGATTTTCGATTCCCAACTGAAATGTTTGGTTAAATGTCCACAGCCAAACCTGTTGGCACCCTCTGCATAAAAGTGTCTACTAAATAGTTGAATGGCTGCCACCCTAAAATGGTCTTGAGGACGGTGAGCCAATAACCCTTTCAAGTGTGCTACTAAGTTGCTCTAATATACCTACTATTAAATCAGTAGATAGGCCTATTACTTTGGTAATATTATTTGTATTTATTGAAATCTGCTTGCGTCTATCAACAGCACCATCACCAATTTGGTTGCTGCCTTACATTTTTCTTTTGAAAATGTTATAACACACACATTTAAACCTGCGCTATGTAACTTTTCTACTGCAGCTGTTTACTCCATTCAAAAAAATCTCTCTCTGTGTGCCGCCCACCCTTGGCAGGAATACTACGGCGTGGTGTCAGACATGTCTTCAGAGATGATGGCGAAGATCGCCGCTGAGAACCGAGAGACGGAGGAGAAGTGGAAGGAGGAGGCGCAGCTCCAAGCCAGCCTCCTCCTTCCGCTTCACGTTTGGATCGGAGGGTGGGTGAACACACGCCTTTTTAACAGAAGAATAAAGTCCACTCCAGTAGCCTACATTGGTGTTAAAAGTATTCATTCATATACATGCGTGTGAGCGCATTAAAGAGCAACTCAATACAAAAAGACTCAAACGACGGCTCTAGCGCCACCTACGGTCAAACCAAGGTTACTGCAACTTCTGTGTTCCAGTCACCATGGCTGGCACTTTACACACTTCACTTTACTCTTTTAGTGTTTGGCTACTAAACCTAGTAGGCCTACCCACTAGTGATATACTTGGCAAAAAACAGACACATAATCAAGGTAAATTTGCAAATAATCATTTCGAAATCATTCGTTTTAATTTGCAAGGATTTTGCCCCATTCACATCACTCCATCGTATTCCCTTTACAATCATTTTAACATTTTCCACATTCTAACAGATATTGTGATTCTCTCCCCTCCCCCACCCCTCAGTGCTCTGAACCCCACCTGCCCAATACTGCTCCCCCACCTGCTGTCAGAGCAGCTCTTCCCCCGGGCCTCGTCCTCCGGCTCCTCCACCCCTGTCGTCAGCCTGCACCTCCTGCAGCTGGACGGGGACGAGGAGGCGCTGCACGCCCTCCGCGTGGAGACGGAGGAGCTGGCGCTCCCTCTCCTCCACCAGGTACTGGAACTGGTCTCTCTTCACGTCGTGTCATGTGACGTTCTAGTGTAGGTCCATTGGTCGTAAGTGTCTTAGATCGATGATAAGAACACCAGGGGTGTTAGTGGGTTGGGCCACCGAGTCATTCAGTGCCTCTGTATTAAGATTTAGCTTCATGTAGGTAAAAAGGGTCAAAATAATAATAAAAGGATCAAATAAATATGAATACTGTGTTACGTGCACACGCAGGTCACTGTGTACACAGGTCTGGAGGAGGCCTTCAGAGACGCAGACATCATCATACTGCTGGACGAGCAGGAGCAGCCCCGAGACCACAGACACGGAGAGAACCAGGAGGAGGAGAAGGAGAGGGAGAAGGTGGAGGAGGACGGGGTGAAGGAGGAGGTGAGGGAGGTGGAGGAGGAGGTGAGGGAGGTGGAGGAGGACGGGGAGAAGGAGGAGGTGAGTGAGGTGGAGGAGGAGAGGGAGGTGAAGGAGGAGGTGAGGGAGGTGAAGAAGGAGGAGGTGAGGGAGGTGGAGGAGGAGAGGGAGGTGAGGGAGAAGGTGGAGGAGAAGGGAGAGGAGGAGAGGGAGGAGAAGGAGGTGGAGGAGGAGAGGGAGGTGAGGGAGAAGGTGGAGAAGGGAGAGGATGAGAGGGAGGAGAAGGTGGAGGAGTTGAGGGCGGAGAAGGAGAAGGATGTGAGGGATGAGGAGGAGAAGGAAGAGGAGGTGAGGTGGGAGGAGA
>OOFB01020157.1:4305-20578 GCA_900323305.1 Trachyrincus murrayi
CGTGCATGTGTTCATGTGTGTCTGTGCCTCTATACACGCGTGTTCATGTTTGTGTGTGTGTCTGTGTGCGTGTGTTCCTGTGTGTGTGTGTGTGTGTGTCTCTGCGTGTGTGTGTTCATGTGTGTGTGTGTGTGTGTGTGTGTGTCTCTGCGTACGTGTGTTCATGTGTGTGTGTGTGTGTCTCTGCGTGCGTGTGTGTTTGTGTGTGTGTGTGTCTCTGCGTACGTGTGTTCATGTGTGTGTGTGTGTTTCTGCGTGCTTGTGTTCATGTGTATGTGTGTGTGTGTCTCTGCGTGCGTGTGTTCGTGTGTGTGTGTGTGTGTGTGTGTGTGTGTGTGTGTGTGTGTGTGTGTGTGTGTGTGTGTGTGTGTGTGTCCCTACCATCCATGCAGGTGAGGAGCTGGGAGACTATCCTCCTCTCCATGTCCTTGGAGGCCACCTCCCTCTTGGGGGTGATGGCGTCAATCTCATCGATGAACAGGATGCACGGGGCGCTCGCCTGCCGGGGGCGTGAAGATGATGAGGAGGATGATGATGATGATGGGGGAGACAAACAGGTGAAGCAGGTGATTGAGATAACGAGACACCTGGGATTTGCATTGACCTGGGACCATTTGAATATTATAAACATACTTATTGTAGTGTTAAGAAAGGTCGGAAACTCAACACGCTTGTTAAGTGGAGTCCATCTTTACAAGTACATGTATACACGAGTTCTCAGAGGCAACGGACAGCAGAGCCAATCACTAGCACTGTTACGGACCCCATCCATCAGGATACACAATACAGAGCCATATATAGTTTTGTTTTTTCGTTCGGGGACATCTGGGTTTCAAGAGTCTTTACATTAGATTGGGGAATTCCAATACCACTTTAGCAACTTAATCTTACTTAACCTTTGTTTCTGCTTTCTGTTTGATGCTACACATTTGCCTATTCAGCACCTATCACCCTCCTAGCCATCCCTGGGAGGGGAGATCCCTCTTCTGTGTTGCTTCTCAAGGTTTCCTCCCTCTGGGTTTGGAGACTATCTCCTTGTCCTTTAGAGGGCTTCGTGTTAGGGGGGGTCGTATACTGAGACTGTGATCTGGGATTAAGGGAGACGCTAATAAAGTTGAGTTGAGGGGACCCACCACGGCAAGCTCAAACAGCTCCCGGAGCTTCTGCTCAGAATCCCCGGAGACTCCAGACACCAGCTCCGGAGCAGAGACCTTCAGCATGGGCAGCTCCATCTCCTGCACCACCAATCACATCACGACACATCAGGCCAGAGGACCAATCACAACACACGACACATCAGACCAGAGGACCAATCACAACACACGACACATCAGACCAGTGGACCAAATATTTGCATATTAAGCAGCAAATGTTGATTGGAATGATGACTTCATAAATAATAATAAAACAAATGCTAATATTTTTTTTCCTGAATGTCCTGCCTGAGATGAATAAACCATCTTTATAATCATAATAACATCAAAAATCATAATAACTTGATCAATGACTAAAACAATTGATCAATCATAAATATTATGAATCACTTAACTTTCTATTGTTGGGACTGCCTGCCTGATCAGGTGAGTGTTGCTGGGTGTGTGTACTCACCCCAGCTATGGCCTGGGCCAGCAGTGTCTTTCCACAGCCGGGGGGGCCGTGAAGGAGGAACCCCCGCGGAGGCACCACCCCCAGCTGCTGGTACACCTCCGGGTGGCGCATGTGGATCAGCAGCTTGCACACCTCCTGCAGGGAGGAAGGACACAGCCATTATAATAGGGGTGGCTAACACGCTAGTGCGCTAACCAAAGTCAAAGTGTTGTATTTATCAAATACCCAGGATAACACAGGAGGGTCATTCTGGACAATGAGTTTCTAGAAATATAATATAGTATATATATAATATATATAATATAATATAATATAATAGATATCATTGATATATGTCATTGGCATGTCATTCCCTCTCTCTGTCAACCCACTGTCTTCACTTGTCCATAAAGGCACAAAAGCCCATACAAACATATAGAAGACAGAAAGAAGACAGTAAGACGGGTCGTGCAGAGCTAACGGGTCGCGCAGAGCTAACGGGTCGCGCAGAGCTAACGGCTCGTGCAGAGCTAACGGGCAGCGACGAGCTAACGGGTGCAGAATAGCTTACGGTCAATGTCTCGTCGTTTCCTCCCACATCTTCAAACTTGAGAGTCGGGTACTGCAGCTCGGGAAGTTTGGATTTAGCTGGAAAAGAAAACAGTTGACTCTATAAACAATTATCATTAGATCATATACTGCATTTCAAGAAATTAAGATATTGTCTGGGATTTTGGCTTAAAATAATATGACAATGCTCGAATTGCATTGCAACAGAATTTTCTAAGAAAATGTATATTCTGATATCAATATCAGCCATCTAATATGTAATTATTTCTTGCTCATGATGCTGGCTTCGATGTCTTTGTCGTCTTTTTTACTGTTTTCTGTTTTCTGCTTCTTTGACCGCTTCGTTAGCCTTCCTTTCTTGGGCGTTTTCTCCGGTTCCAGCATGGAAACATCCGTCTCCTGTAAGGACATCCATTATAACCATATACACACGCGCTATATAGAGTATATTGAGTTACACTCAATGGAATACCATTTATACAGTTTACAGTTACTTTTTCCAATCAAATAAATGCAAGAATGAAGTTGAATGACGTGTATAGCCTTGCTTTTAATAGATGCTGCCCTTTGTGTTTTTGCTTTCACTGTGTTGTTTTATTGTTATTCTGTTGTTATTTGCACTTTGTAAACCTTGTTTTAAAAAGTGTGCTGTATAAATAAAGGTTATTCATATTATTATGATTATTATTCTAAAAAGCGACATACGTATTTATTGTTTTTGGACGCCTCGTCTTCCTCACAGAGGTCGATCAAGATGTTGGGCCGCTTGGGCCCTCTGCCCTTGTCGATGAACCACCCCCCCGAGGAGACCTGGGTGCCCCCTGGGGTGTGGGCGTGGCTGCTGGGCGTGGAGGCGGAGTTTCCCGCCTTGGGCGGTTCCCTCCGAGGGGAGGAGCCGGCGCTGTCGGGGTTTCCCTGCCGGTAGAGCGACATCAGGGAGTTGTTCATGAGGTTGACTGACTGGGGGAGGAGAGAGAGGGGAGGAGGAGTGGGGGAGAGGAGTGAGGGGGGGAGGAGTGGAGTGGTGGTGGGGAGAGGAGAGGGAGGAAGGGTCAGTGGTTGAGGTTTTGATATGGACTGCATCCTCCAGCCAGAACTCAGGTTTTAAATAACGAAAAAGACGTTTTTTACGTTTTACTTATCAAGTGATTTAGATGTTCATCCTTTGTTTTCTTTGAACGTGCATTTTGTTGTAGTTATTGTTTACCATCATCACCGTACCATTTTAAATCAGCCGTTAAAGCACTTTGTGAGTTTGGTCGTCTGTAAGGGAGTCCTAACGGAGATCCACCTACCGAGGGGTCTAGGATGTCCTCTTCATCCGCATCAGAGCTGTCCTCCAAGTGGCTGCTGTCCTCCCTGCATCACAAACAGAAGAACAGTGTGCTTGGACGTGACAGCCAATCTAATCGCTGCCTCAGTATTTCTGAGATCACTTTGGACAGAACAGACTGAATAAGCCTGAATGGGCTGGGTTACCCCGGGTCAGTGTGGCTGTGCTTGGATCTCTTGGCCATGTGTTTGCTCTCTAGAGCGTCCAGGTCAGACTCCTTCAGAATACTGTCATGAACTGGAGAAGACAAGAGGGGAAATCATTACATCATGATCAGCCTGAATCGAACAAAGGATGGTTTAAGAGGCGCTGCTGACGATGAGTTACCTTTCTCCACCTGGATCCTGAAGGCGATCTTATTCCTCCTGCCGTACTCCATCCTACAGATAAAATACCATTAGACACCACCGATTCAGACTGGAACTCATTCTAAAGGGATAGGAGACTTACTAGAACGTCATATTTGCTACTTAGCTTTCATCCAAAGTAACTTACAGTGAATTATTTTTAGATACATTGTAGGGGTAGGGGTCAGGGCATATTGCTCAAGGCTGCCTACGGGTAGACTGCAGACATTGGGGTTTGAACCCAGAACCTTTGGGCTCTGGGAGTCGACCGCCCAACAGCCACTAGAGACTATCCTGAAGAGGGACTTATTATACTGAACAAACCTGTAGGTCTTCTGGAGGTCCAGGGCCATGGCTGCCATATCCACGTACTCACTGCTGGTGGAGCTGAGATACTGGAAACCAGTGTCACAAAAACAAAGTCAGGTGACGTCCAAAAGGTAACCGTGTGTGTGCAACACAATGCTAATGCTACGTGCACAGGCGTGGTGGTGGTGTCCATGTAGTTTGACAGTTGGGGTGCATCGCTGCTATCTGAAAACGCGCGTCCCCTTCCTGTTCACTCGTCGCAAGCATTAACAAATCTGCTAATAACACAAATAGCCAGAGGTAGCGGTAGCCATAGCAACACCCCTCATCCTTAGTGGTTTGTAGAGAGGGACACGTTTTGAGTATAACTTTTTCGAAAACCTCAGGCATCACACAATTTCCTTTCCTTTGGGTCAAATATATGTTGAAATTAAATGTGCTTGAAGTGGGACGCACCACAGTGTTGACACTGGTGGCCGTTACATGATTGGCTCTGGAACGTGATTGGCACTCACCTGCTCCACTCTGTGTTTGAGCCGCCCGTCGACCCCGCCCCCTCGGTTCTTCATGGCTGCTTTGTGTCACCGGCCTGCAGAGATGTAAGAGACACATTAAAATGCTATCAAATAGTCTCTTACTGTCATCAAGTTACTTGTTGATAGTACTTACACTTGAGTATTATTCGTCACGCGATCGACGTATTGGGCACCCCTGACCTAATATATCCCAAGCGGTTTATTTAGTACGGATTACTTACAATGTGTGTGTGATCTAGTCAAGAAGGTTTTAAGTTACTCAGCTATTTCAAATGAGTGTACATAAAGTAGTTATTTGAGGAAAAAGTTCCCTTTCGGCTATTTATTTGTTATTCTTAGTCCTTCCAAATCAGACCAATGTCTAAAAGAGATCCCCAGACGCTTTCACATGTCACAGCGACGTCAGATAACATGTCATCGTCCAGCAGCACGTGAGGCCATCTTCCACATGTTCACGTGTAAACAAGCACCACTAAACACACACGTCATGTCACGGAGCCAGGACGGTCATACATACCGTAACTGTTGGACATAATCCGAGAATTAAACACAAGCAGTCGTAGGATCGCTGTAGTTACCGAACCCACACGTGTGGTAAACACCAGGAACACTTCCTTCCGGCAGAAAAACAAACATATCCGGCCGAGCTTTTTCAAAGTAAAACTTACCGAAAACGGTATAAAATATAATACAGTACAATATACAGTATACAATATATACAATTCAGAAGGATTGTTTAATCGACAAAACTCAATAGGTGTGCCTAGACAATCGCGACAACTCTATGCATCAACAGTCAACTTGGACCCAAATCAGATCTGTCCAATGGTTCTACAAACTTGTAAAACACCAAATATTTATTTTACACCAAATAATATTTACAGCTTTAATGGTGAATTAAAAAATATCAAACATGAGAGGACAAACATCCTTCAGATTAGAATATGCAACAGCAGCAGGACAGTTTACATACTTTATTAACATCTTGGAGTATAAGTATTTGTAAACCTATTTCTGATCACGCTATACAGAAGCCATCAGCTTCAACTAGCTGTATTCAGTGGAGGAGTTGGACATGGCTCCAGAGAACTGCCAGTGGACTGCAGGGGTCTGGGAGTTTAGAAAGTCCAGTCCTTTAGGGGTGCCGGTGGTGTATAGGGACCCACTGTTGTGGTTGTAGACCATCACCACCACCTCACAATTACACGTATGGAGCTTGTGGACCTGCAAACCCAAAGATTATTCATATTATTTACATTACAGTGTGTGCATGTGTAAGCGAGCGTGTGTAAAATCTATTCGGTCCCCATGTGTTTACCTGATCCTCCACAGCCTGTATGAGCTCAGTGGCCATCTCCTGATGCTGGTCCTGATCCTGGTCTTTCTCCTGCTGCTCAACTGAACTACAGCTTCCTTCTCCCTCCTCCGGTTCCTGTAAGTCCAGGTCCCGGTTTGAGTCTTCCCGTCCGGCTCCGCTAGACGTAGCCTCCTCAGGAGAGCCTAGTGTCGTCGTGTGACCATCGCTGGACATCAAACCTGTGGAAGGAGGACAGCAGAGGATGGTGAAACCTTGGAGAGCACTGAAACATGCTAACTCGTAGCAGGGTTGGTAGCATGGCAGAGTAGCATAGCAGAGGGTGTGCATGGGTGGTGGTGGTGACTTGAAGAGACTTTGCTGGTATTTATATATATTGTGTAGAAACGTTCCTCACTTAATGTAGATGTTAATTTCAACAAGGTGTAAATAATATAAATATTAATGAGATGATATGGTTCAGTTAAATGAAATTCCAAGTTGTGCATTGAAATCCAATCCACCATTATGTCTTTGCTTGGTTCCGATTGGCTGTCATGTAACCAATAATGAACACCCAATCAGAGCCATCGAGACATTTCTCCCAATGGAATTCAGAGGGAAAATTGACAAGAGACAATGAACACACTTCTCCAGTGAAAAGGAGTGAATCCGCTACCTTCAGTAGAAAGGCTGTGTGTTTTTAATGCGCCACTGGGCTGCTTCCTCTTCATCTGTCCCTCGCCGCCCTTCCTCTTCTTCCTGTTCCTGTTGTAAATCCAAACCTTCACCACAAACACCACAGATAATAAGACTAGTGTCATTAGCTACTTCCTACCATTTCATGTAAAATAAAATTAAAATAAAGAACAGAAGAGACAGATTCTGATATGCCACACATAACAATTCATCACTGACTTTAACACATTTTCAAAAACATCTAGTGTTGTTGTGATGATATCAAATTCAAGTATAGTCATACCTTTACTTGCTCAACCACGAGGCCTGTTGCTGCAGCAACCTGCTTGACTTTCAGTCTGTCCATCTCCGTCCGGTGACTGTGCACTCCCTCTGCCCACATGGACTCGAGCATCCTGCAAAGTTGATGAATGAATGGATGGATAGCTGTACATGACATGACATTTACTGGTAATATTTCATCACAACAATGATTACAATATTCAAAAACCCAAATAAACGTATTGTATTGTAAGTATTGACAGCATCACTGCAATAAAAAACTAAAAGGAAACGATTTGCTTACTTCCAATACTGTACTCTCTCAAGGTGTCCCGTTTAGCGACCTTACTTTTACTTTGAAAAGCGCAAAGGGAAGTTGCGAAATTCGCGTATTGCTCTGCTAAGCTGCTAGCTCAGGCTAAACTTGCAAACATTCAGGGCTTTCAAAAAGTACTTCAACAAAAACAATGAATAGCGAACGCCTATTATGACCATCTATCAAATGCGTGTTACTTTTTACTTACTGTAATGTATCCTGGCTGAGTGTGGACTTCGGCATCCTTTAAAGTCCCACTGAACGCCCGCGACCACAACCCGCCTGGTCGTACTACCGGGGCTAGTGGGCGTGGCGCACGTGACATAAACACAAACTTCTCCCGAGCAAAACAAAGCAATATTTAAGGACAATATTATTAATAACATTATTAATAATAATAATAATAAATATCACACAATAAGAATGACATACAAACATTAAATTAATCGAGTATAGCTATACTAGATTAACTTGGTTAAACTTTTTTTTTTTTACTAAAGTAAAAACAAGATTTTAGTAAATATATATATATATATATATATATATGTAATATATCAGGTTTAGGGTGAAATAGACAGTATAGGATTGTTGCTGTTTGTAGCTATCAGCATGTACTACAGATATATCTAGATCATTTTACTTACATTTTTTTACTTAAAAGATAAATAATTATATATATATATATATATATATATATTAGTAAATCTTACACATTGTCACTTTAAACATGAATTATGTAGACGAATTCCTAACAATATAATAATATGATTGATTAACCAAAAAATATCTGGTCATATCTAAAGTGCAAATTATTGGAGATCGAGTTTGAATCTATGCAAAGTCAATTTCTTTTGTTTGGAAAAAAAAACAGTAAACTTCATATTTAAATTATTAGGTTAGAATTGATTAAGTTTCGGTATTAGGTTGGAAATGGTTAACTTTAGGTAAGAGCTAGCTGTGCTGAAAGCTATAGATATAAGGACGTACATGTGCACATACTACAAGGAAGCAAAGAAGCACAGTTGACATACTGCAGTATTTGGCTATCAACATGGACAATATTATGTATCACTCATTTCGAGGAATTCATGTGGCCAAAGATCGCTCGTTAAAAAACGTCAAGAATATCTTTTAACACAGCAATTTAATACTAAAATGTGCGGTCAAGTTCCAAGTGTGGAACTCGTGCTGGTCGGGTATTTTAACAGCCCTCTCCCATCCACCCGGCCATTCATCATAACAACCGACATCTCTAATGTGTAGGCTGTTTCTGGGGGTTGTGTTGGTTTATGGGATTTTTGTGTCTGTATATTTCTTCATTTCCAAATATATTTTGTAGGCTGTGTTTGCTTTCTAATAATGTCCATTGATTTAGTGTTCTTTAAAAAAATCTTTTAGCACTTCAAGGCCACTGTGGATGCAACGAAAATGTGCCCATTTTCTGATATTAAAATAAAAACTCCACAGAAGGAAGAGCACTTTGTAAGCTTTTAATATACACGTTACCTTGAAACTATAGAGAATGTCCGTGTCAATGCCCGAGGACCAAATGAATGTTAATGTCCGTTGGCAATTGTTTACGTCCGTCTCCGTGAAACATCCATCCATGATCAAATACAAGTGAGGTGTCGAAAACATTACCAGACAACACAAATTGGATCTGGATGTAATAACCGTAGTAAAACCCAGTAACGACTTCGAAATTAGATAAAGGGTACAGTACATGCCCTGCGTTCAAAGGTCCTTTCCACCTAACCTTCAGATCTTGTTTCTTTAACTAAGTATGCAGTTATTCCAACGGTTTGCTGGATAAAACATCAAACATGATCTAAACGAGGACAAACTGAAAGAAACAAGGAGAAATATTGTAAAAGTGTTTAAAGCCTTGAAACGCTTTCTTTTTCACACCGGAGAAAAGTTCAACATACGGTACCGAGACTCCCGGGTGTCACTTGTTCCCCTTCTCCTTTTTCTCCTTTTTCTTCTTTTTCTTCTTTTTCTTCTCCTTTTTCTTCTCCTTTTTCTTCTTTTTGAGGGTCTTTATTTTGGCCAATCTGTCCTTCTCATCGTCCTCGCTGCTGCTGGAGCTGCTGCTGCTGCTGTCCTTGGCGGGCTTCAGCGCATTTCCAGAGTCTTCTGGCTCTGGCTGGCCCCGGCCAGGCTTGGCTACGGCCTGGCTCTTCGGGTCCGTCTCTTTGTCCGGTCGCATCTTCGGCGGGGGCGTCTGTCCGCGGGCCACGGTTATCAGCAGCCTCTCCTTGGCCATCTCCTCCTTCAGGAAGCGCTTCTCCGGCAGCTCTTGGGGGTGGTGGCCTCGCGGGTTAGGGCCGTGTTTACCGTCCGAGTGCACGTAGTCCCCGTGAAAGTCTTGATGGGGGCCTCGTTGGGTCCCCCCGGGGTCCCTGCGGTGGCTCGGTCCTCTGGGGTCTCTCCCGTCGGCAGCAGGGTGGTGGTGCTGGTGGTAGGGATGGCGGGAAGGCCGGTCCCTGCTGCTACTGGTGGTGGTGGTGTGGCCAGGCCTCCATGGGTCATTCCCAGCAGGGCTACCATCCACGCGGTGTGGTGGCTGATTTCCAACCAGAACCACAGGAGAGCAGCATGAGGAGGCATGAGCACACTCACAGGTTATAATGCTGACCAAAGACACCTTGCACTAAACTATAGTTCAACCAAAAATGATCTAGAATGTAGTTCTTTTAGGCAAGATAATATAAATGTAAATGTACCTACACTGTTGGAGTCTTTGCGACTGTGACTGGCTATGTGGCTTTCTGCAGTATTTACATCTCCAATAAACTCCTCACACTTCTTGCAGTAAAATCCGATCACTGGTGTCAAACAACTGTTTCCTGCCAATATAAAACCAAAAAAGTAATTAAGGGTTAAGGGACATGATCACAATCATTGGCCTGATTGGCTCCCTTTAGCTATGCTTCCAGTACGCATTTCTGAAAAAACGTGTAAAGAAAAAACGTGTACACTACCATCCTCTTGGAGTAATCCTTCCAGATCTTTCATCAAGCTCTCAATTTTTTTAATCCGGGTTTGTTTCTCTCTTCTTCTGGCTTCCTCGTTGCCATTTGCCTGGGAAGTCAAGAGAAAATGTTGTGCTCAGGGTTTGCACCGTTTCTTAGTAGTAGAGTAGTAGTACTAGTAGTGAATCAAGCTGTTTTAGGAAAAGAGAATGGAGTTACCTGATTGATGACCTTGTGTTGGTCTGAGGACGGTTGAGATACGGTCGCCACATCACCTTTAGTGCGCTTCTCCTTGGTGGCTTTAAGAAGAGAGCATGACAGTATGATCCAGCGACCAATGTCAATAAAAACCTTAAACATTACAGAAACTAACCCTCTATGTCAAGGCAGAGGACATCATTCAGTAAACACACTTAATGAGCAGAACATCTGGCTCAGCCTACCCTTAGGGATGGGAAAGAAATGCAGATGCCAATTGAGCAATCCAGCCCTTGAGCAATCCAGTGAGATAAATGGAAGAAAGCAACATTCTGCATCAATATATTCAGGAGACATGTTTGTTAGAATCCTGATTCAGGAAAGGACCCTCACCTTTAATCAAAGACTGCAAAGTCTCCAGTGCTTGTCGTGCATTTGTGTTGCCAAGTGCTGGGAAAACCGGTGGGGTCTGTTCAGATGCAGGCTCAGGGATACGGGCAGGGGAGTGCTCCTTTTCTTCCATGTTCACAAAGAGCTTGCTGATGTCTGTGGTGCCCAGGTTGAGGCCCATGTTCTTCAGCACCCCCTGGAGCTTCTCACAGTCCTTCCTGTCGGGAGTGCAGGAGGAAGGCTCCTGCCTCGAGGTGGGTTCTGGTTCGACAGCAGCAGCAGCAGAGCTCTGGGAGTCCACCTGAGGAGTCGGCTTGAGATTGAAAAGCTCCTCCAGGTTCTTGAACATGGGGTTCTGCTGATGTTGCTGCTGGCTAACCATAGGGGAACTCCTTGATGGGACATACTGATTGATGGCCAGTTGTCTAGTCTGGGAAATGTGTGCAGCACTTTGCTTTTCGGGTACGTCTCCATAAAGGAACGATTCTTCGTCTTCTATGTCGTCTGTCGGCCTATCGTTGGAGAGTTCTGGACCGCTGGACTGGAGCCAGAAGAAGTCGTTCCCGACCCTCTCATGGGGAAGGAGCATACTGTCGCGCTCCCTGGTGACCTGGTCCTCATGTTGATGGCTGGAAAACCTTGGGTGGCTCTTATTGGGGACACAGTCAACCTTCGTATCTTGACCTTGGTTTGACGCCTGCTAAAAAAATTATAATAATCTTTATTAGTCATATTTCATATGCGTATTTCATGTGGCACTTGAAAAATTATGAAATAAAATTGTTTTGGGATATAGCGATTGTTGGGCTATAGCTTAGCACATGAAGAAAAACAAACAAATAACAAAAGCAAACTGGATGTTAACCCACGTAGCTAACCCAAACTTGTCAAACATAACGACTGGCAAAAAGGAGAAGGCCTGACCCGTATGGTGAGAATGGCATCCTTGAGGGAGGGTAGCCTGTTTTCCAGTTCTTTGCTGTTCATCACACATTTCAGACCTTGGATCAGAGCATTGGCCCCGGTAGAGCCAGTGGCACTGCAGCTTCCGCTAGGGCTGCTCTTCGTCCAAGGTTCCTGGGCCAGACTCCTCGGGGGAATGCGACTTCTGCTCCTAGGGGACCAACTCCTGCTTCGAGCCCTGCTCCTGCCCCGGCTGGTACTGCCAGCTCGGCTCTTATGCCTACCCTGGCTTTTCCCACGAGTGCGGCTTCGCGGGCGACTTTTGCTCCAGGCGCGACTTTTGCCATGGCTCCTGCTGCGTGCACGGCTCTTACTTCGGACGCGACTTTTACTTCGGGCATGGCTTTTGGCCCTCTTGGCGCGGTTGCGACTACGGCTTCTGCTCCGGGACCTGGACTCGGAATCCGAGACAACCTCTGCCTTGCCCACGGTGTTTGCCGACTTCAATGCATCAGCTAGGTTGTGCGCCATATTCCCTTTGAGATACTCTGGTAAAGGCTTGTTTGCTGCAATGCATCGCAGGAACTCTTCTCCTGCTGCACGCTCGCTGTTGATCAACACGTTTGAAAAAAGAATAGTTAATAAGTAGGCCTTTCATCTGATGGCACCAGAAATGCAAGTCAAATTTGTCAAAATGTCATCAGTACGTTTAGATGCACAAATTATTTTTAACAGGTGGATTAACCCAAATAATGTTGTGATGTGTGTGGAATCTTCACATCTTCACAGAGGAAGTTGTGTCTCCACTCCACAGCAAAAAACAACCATAACCATTTCCAGGTTAAGAGTACGTGGTGCCAGTAAATCTCTGACCTTTTGGCGCATGTGTAAAATGATGCATGTGTAAACATGCCATGGCCCGTGTTTAAGTGGCAGTTACAATTTTTGGAAGACAATCTGAAGGTAATCGGAAGATGATGCAATAATATATCGAAAGATAACAATATTCCAAATAATATCAGAACACATCAGTGTGCACGTAAATGCACAGAAAACATAAGACAACCGTCCAACAATGTGTTATTGGTCAGACCAATTTGTTTTTCCCCTCACAACACCGGATCTAATTCATATCAGCATTGTCCTCAGCAGAAAGTCGTGAAAACAAGGGAAAAAAATCTCAGAAAGTTGTACAGACCTGTTATCTTTAGGAGGGGCCTCCAAAGTCGACGTGCCCCACATCGGGTGTTGCTGAGCACTGTGTGGAGGGATGGGGAGCGGGTCGCCCAGAGTGGTGCATGTACTGCGGTCTACGGGGAAGCCGCTACAACGGACCGGCGTCTGGGGTGGAAGTGTTATAGACTCGCGTTAAACGGCACCACGATGGGCCGCTCACACTTCGTTCTGTGAATTTACGGGTCTTTGCCGAAGTGGTTACCAGTGTGGACATAGAGTATCTATTTTTTATTTTGCAGACCAAACGTTAGCCTACACAGATTACACAGGGATAGCACTTAAGGAAGTAAAATGTTAAATACATAAAGTAGTATTATCAAATTACTCATGAAATGAATAATTTTTAGCAACAACTCTCTTTATTGACAGAATTAATTTAGGTAACTTTCAGATCTGTATCGGATACTTCAAAAAGCCCAATAGAGAATGCATGTTCAACCTCCAATACGTCTTCACCACATTATGGTTCTCGAAACAAAGTCCGTGCAGCCATACTTCAGCGATAAATGTTTATTAATATTAACAGTTTGCAACTTTTCTATATCAGGATCATTTTCTACTTCAGAACGTTCATCTGGTCATTGCGCTGTGAAGCCCTATGCCAAAACAAAACACCATCGGATGACCATCCACGCATCGCTGACAAGACGGTTTAATGTAAATGTACTTACGATAAATTAATAAATTAATAAAATGTGAAATGTGATATTTGCTGGGGTGAATCTGCTGTGTGCAAACGTCAACAATCTATATATGAACATATTATATATAAATATATTATATATATTATGTACACCACTGTGGTCACCCAAGAGTGGTAAATTGTGGTTAATTCAAAGTTTCTGTAGTAAAAGTAGTAAGTTGTGTTCTCCAGTAAAGGAGACATTGTGGTTCATCCGTTCTAAATAACATGTACACACTATTGTAGCTAAAGATCTGTGCTTCCTTAAGATTTTTCATATTTTCCATAACATTTAAGAACACCACTTACAGTGGTTGCATCCCTAAACCAAAATGGTAAAGTAGTTGCTCTCTCAACATTGACCTTCGAGATGGAGCATGGACCGGTAGAATGGTGATGCACATACTCATCACAGATTAAATACATAAACAAGCCAGACATTACCAGGGATCATTTGCAGCAATACTCTAGACCAGTGGTTCCCAACCTTGGGGTCAGGAACCCCACTTGGGGTCCCCTGATATGCATCATATGGGGTCGCAAGAGACTGCTGACATAAGCTGTAGATATTTGATGATCCATTTCAGCAAACCTTTTTTTTTTCTCAAGCTGTCACAGACATCTTTCAAGATGTCACAGACTGCCTTAATGATGCATAGCCTCGATCAAACCTAGAACATCAGTGTCATGACATTCACCGGGACGTTGATGGTACCGGCAGATGTTGATTGGGTAAAAACCAGCAGTTTTGTGCAGATGCACAAAAGTTAAAGGTTGGGAACCACTGGACTAGCCCCACATATCAGTAAATCATGCTGAAGTTGTATCAGACGCATGTAGGGTCCAAGTCTAGGATGAAGCATGCATCAGATGCACCCAACTCTTACCTAGTATGCAGGTGTCATTAATGTTCAGTGAGATGTTATGCTCACCGACACTTCACTAAATGTAATGTAGTAACGTTAATAACATCTAGCCAGGTGGGTGGTTTGTGTGGGTACGTACATTCAGGTAATGGTCTCGGACGGGCCCGGGGGTGAAGTTACCGTCCGAGCCTGGAGTCGGATACGGTCCACAAGCACTGGGTGGGAAGCGCGGAGGAGCCTCGGCCCCGGGTCCGAAGCCGCTCCCGAAATGGGCTCCATTCTGCGGCACGCGGATCGGCGGAGGGCCGAAGCCAACGGGCCTCTGCGGGAACTCCGCCTGGTTTGGGAACCCACGGTACATGTTGTCCACCACCGTTACCCAATTAAAACACGCAGACGAGAAGACGTTCGGTTCTTATGATAGCTAGGCTAACTAGCGTGTGTATATACGGAATAATAATATAAAATACGGAAACGGAAGTCAAGGTGAAGCAGTGGAGTTTGTTCAAAGTAAGAGCTCCGTTTTCTTTTTTTTTATTACGTCCATGTTTAATTCTCAATCCCGTTTAATATATCAAATTTAATTTATGTATATTTAATATTTAAATACATTAAAATTTTAATTTAGGAATATTTAAGAAGCAAACAAAATGGTTCATTTTCATACTTTATTGCTCATTTCATTCAAACACCCACACTTCCTCACATCCAAAATATTATTTACATTTTTTTTTCTTTTTTTCCATCAGCAACAGTTGGAAAACATTAAATAACGGAAAAAACCCAGTCGAATCTCCTAAAATAAAAATATTTGGACTGGTAACAAGTAGGTGATAGGACTGTCCAATACTGCCAACATTGACATGTCATACCAACGGGTCATACAAAAGGCATATGATCAACCTTTGAACACTGTATTTTCCTTCCCTTTTCAAACGCATCTCAAAGATAAGGCTGACTGACTGTGAGGCTGAGGTCACGACAGCAGAGGGCAACTAGAACCATGTTTTGGCAGACCCCCTTCATGTGGAGAAACGCACAACGCACTACCCAGTATTGTGAATATAACACTACACAAGATGCTCAGTAGTCGTTCCCGGTCCCACAAAAGGCTTCGGTGAGTGTATTATTTACCACATTATGAGCAGCTGTGCATTCAAACTCTCGACAACTTTGTTTTGTTTTATATTCACTCCGAGGAGGCCTTTCACACCACAAGCTGTGACGCTCAAACAGCTCCTTCAGCTGGTGTAATGTCGGCCTTGACTGAAGCCAGACTGGCCGTACTGCTGCCCACCCTGTGTAAAGAACTGCTCAAATTGTCCGCCTTGGTTAAAATTCTGTCCCCCTCTCCCACCCCAACCTCCTCCACCACCAGCACCAGCACCAGCACCAGCACCACCACCTCCACCATAGTGCCCCCCTCCACCCTGGGGCCCGTCTTGACGCTTCTGCCAAGAGGGCATCTCCGGGGGAGGGGCCTCGATCTCACAGGGTCGACCCCCCCGGTCCGGAACACGACCCATCAGGACCTGGAGACGTAAACAACAGACCAATCATCACAGACCAATCATCACAGGCCAATCATCACAGACCAATCATCAATCACTTCCAATAATCAATCACTTCCAATAATCAATCACTTCCAATAATCAATCACTTCCAATAATCAATCACTTCCACGCCAGAACCAGTCGAGGGTAGGGCTGCAGTTAAGATGTACTTCATTCTTTAGTCAGGTGTGAAAGTACAGGACATTTATATGAATTTT
>OOFB01020157.1:20598-33328 GCA_900323305.1 Trachyrincus murrayi
CACTACCCAGTATTGTGAATATAACACTACACAAGATGCTCAGTAGTCGTTCCCGGTCCCACAAAAGGCTTCGGTGAGTGTATTATTTACCACATTATGAGCAGCTGTGCATTCAAACTCTCGACAACTTTGTTTTGTTTTATTTTATATTCACTCCGAGGAGGCCTTTCACACCACAAGCTGTGACGCTCAAACAGCTCCTTCAGCTGGTGTAATGTCGGCCTTGACTGAAGCCAGACTGGCCGTACTGCTGCCCACCCTGTGTAAAGAACTGCTCAAATTGTCCGCCTTGGTTAAAATTCTGTCCCCCTCTCCCACCCCAACCTCCTCCACCACCAGCACCAGCACCAGCACCAGCACCACCTCCTCCTCCTCCTCCTCCTCGAGCACCTCCCCTCCCCCTGCTACCACCTCCTGCACCCCCTCCTCCTCCTCGCCCACGCCGGCCACCGCCTTTCTCCTGGTTCCGGCCACCATCTTGGTGGTGTTGGTTGTCGTAGTAACCGCCGGCTCCTCCTTGGTAGGCAGGCTCCTGGTGGCCTCCTTGGTAGCCCCCCCCTCCTCCTCCTCTGGGGCCACCTCCCTGCTGGCCGCCATCTTGATAGTGACCCTGGTTGTAGCCACCCCTTCCTCCTCCTCCTGCTCCACCACCTCCATCCCTACCCCCCCTACCACCACCCCGACCCCCTCTGTCCCTGTCCCCGTAGCACCCTCCTCCTCCTCCTCCTCCTCCTCCCCTTTCGTAGCCCCCGCGCCCCCCCTGGTCATAGCCCCCCCTGCCCCCCCGACCACCACCACCTCCTCCTCCATAGTGCCCCCCTCCACCCTGGGGCCCGTCTTGACGCTTCTGCCAAGAGGGCATCTCCGGGGGAGGGGCCTCGATCTCACAGGGTCGACCCCCCCGGTCCGGAACACGACCCATCAGGACCTGGAGACGTAAACAACAGACCAATCATCACAGACCAATCATCAATCACTTCCAATAATCAATCACTTCCAATAATCAATCACTTCCAATAATCAATCACTTCCACGCCAGAACCAGTCGAGGGTAGGGCTGCAGTTAAGATGTACTTCATTCTTTAGTCAGGTGTGAAAGTACAGGACATTTATATGAATTTTTTTTTCTAGGACTATTAGCGTCCTTGGGAAGGGCTAAATATTATCAACAACACATCAAATGTTGTTGAGACACATCAACAACATTTGAATTATTTATTTATCCCCAGCCAGTGTTTTTCATTCTCTAATGCAGACAGCAGCGTTTCCAACTGTCTGGCATTCAACTGGCAAAGCAGCACAACATCAATATCTGTTTCCATAACGATAAAGCCTAATAAAAGACAAACGTATGAGAGATTATTTTACCTTATTGATGGCACAAGCCGTCTTCTCCCGTATCTTCCCGCTGCTGGTGCGCTGGATCTTGGACAAGTCTTCCCTGGCGGCAAACAAGTGGCCGACCGACACCTTGCTCTGGGCGCTGAGAGCGGCACGAAGAGGGTGGTACACCTTCTTCATCTTCTCGGCGTGGGTCTGAAACAAACATTTCACCCACGGGTGAACCCGAGACGGAAACAGAAGCATAGTCCCAATACAACCACAATTTTCATTATGTAGTCATCGTCCGTCGGTCGTAAGCAAAAGATTAGTAAACCCATATATTGTTGGTTATGGCATTATGTTAAGGCCTCGTTTGGTAGGCTGTCCGCGGGTGTACGATGGTCTAATAACTCTTCTTCTTTTCAGAGTTCTGGGTTTGAGGAGTATGCAAGCTTGCTGCAGTTGCCACCCGCGCCATTTTGCATTGTGTGTGTTCAACTCAACTATGTCCGTCAACGACCGGCAACAGCACCGACTAGTGGTGACAGCAGTCGACGCAGCAGGGCGCGTGTGGGTAATACATGAGATGGTTCCTGGGGTACCTTGGCTCTGTCGGACCAACCGAAGGACTGAACGGTTACGTCGAGGCGCTTCAGCAGCATCTTCCGTCTCACTTCGTACTCATTCACCAGCGCTTGGTTGAGGGCTTCAACCTTCTCCTTCAAAAAGACAAAGAAACGTTCCATTGAGGATGCAGTCGTCTTGGCCGTCTGCACCTTCGGTTTGTCCATTCTCCCTCAATCTCTCTCAATGGAAACCATAGAAATCAATCAGTTCGACATTTTAACTATTCTGGTTTACAGACAGAAACAAATGTTCCACAGAATGTTAATGAAACCCCTGTGTTCAATATATGAATGAATTGCATGTTAGTAGTAATTAATAGTAGTGAAGCGTTTACCCAGTGAACAGGTCCTAGTGGTTTCTTCATCAGAGGGTCCCCTATGTGGGTGGCAGGGACCCTGGACACGGCTTCCTTCAGCTGGACAACAGAGTAGAGGAAACAAGTCGTGACACATTAAACTATCCTCCTTATACAGAACCTCATGGACACCTTTTAACCTTTTAAAACCAACTTCCATTTCTATATTTCTCATCCAAAGTTCTTTGACATACAGATTCAGACTATAGACTGCAGACATTAGGGTTCAAACTCATGAGACTTTCGGCTGGGAGTGCAACACAGTAACCACCGCTAGCCTCTCCTGCCTTCCTTCATTATGAGACACAGAGAGTTGAGTGACTCACCTTCTTCTCTATTCCGCTGAAGAACTGGAACATGGTGATGTTGGCGGGAGGCTTGGACATGCCCAGGGTCACGCAGATGCCCTTCAGCTCCAGGAACATCGGGGTGCCGGAACCCGAGTCCTGTGCCACCTTCTGGGGCTTGGTGACCAGGATCATCCTGGACGCCTCCAGCTCCGACACCAGGAAGGCTGCGGGAATGGAATGCAGAATGTCCACGTGTTCAATTGGAAGGGAGTTTGCTGCCATCTACTGGTTACAAAACCATATGCATTCTACCGGTTACAAAACCATCCAAGAAATTAAATACAAAAGAAATGGACAGTAGTGCTTCATTTAATCCAGTGGTAGCTCCTCATTCATGTTTAAAAAGAAATCCAGCAGAGCAGTAATTCATTCATTCATTCATTCACTCACAAGGACCCCGCAGATCTAAGATGAATGAATTTGTGCATGCTTAAAGAGAGCTCTTCTCACTGAGTAGGAGACAGCAGCTTGTCTTGTTGAGCAGTCTCTGGGAGACGTCTCCGGAGGTGAGGACCGAGTAGGGGCAGGCCAGCTCAGACAGAAGACCACTCATCTCCAGCTGGAAGCCCTCTGCCTCACTGGGACCTGGAGGGGAGGGGGGACGAGTGTCAGAGATCCTCAGCTGTTGGAGCCTTTGGAGTGAATGCAACGTATTCCTTTTCAGATGGTCTACCATGTTTCAATAGCCGATGGACTCTCACTCTGAGGACAGTTATTAGAGTAGGACCGGGTAGGTAGAAAGATTGGAGGAGGATCTTTCTGCATTAATGCATGCATTACCATTTGGATTATATTTACTGCGTTGTAAATGTATTGTAAAATGCATTTCTGCTTTGGAAACATCTACATTTGTAGACAAGGGAATAACTCTACGTAATGACCTGAAGAAATGATGTCGGAACTTTCAATGGAAGTACGGTAGATTGGTATGCATATACACAAACTTCCAGTCTTATAATATTAATAATAATACAACACATCCATTGCAGCCTGTAACCCAGAGTGAAGAACAGGCTGTGTGTCTGGTCTCCAGGGGGTCTGGTCTTCAGGGGGTCTTACAGTTAGTGGCATGGACGTTCTCCTCCAGTTTACAGTAGAGCCGGAGCTCTGAGACGATCCAGACGCAGACTTTGGTGAACTCAGGTGAAGCTGCTCCACCTGTAACCGCTGCCTCCAGAGCTCCATCTTCCAGAAGAGGACCTTGATACCTAGTAAAAAAACAACAACACAGGGGTTGCACTTTTTATACATCGACGTGTCGTGTGGCTACGTGGACAGAGCAACCTCTGTCGCCGGATCCACCTTAACTGCGGCTGGCCTTGCCCATTAATCCAGGACGTGTGACGCTTACGATCGCGGTCTAACCCGGTCGTATGGCGAGGGTGGAGACGCGCAGGTCTATCGCACATGTGGCTGGCATTCATAGATGTGCCACGCGACCCAAACCACTTCCAACACAGCTTGGCATTTGACATTTGGCAGACACATCGTTCACTAAGCAGCTGACATTGCTGGGTCATGCTCACCGAGGTTCACACACAATACATCACCCCGCATGGCGTCGCGTTATTGCAGTGATCTCATTCTAAATGTACCGATGACTCCAACGTGACCACAGTTTAACCTCATTTCTGACGAGGGGGTGGCGTTAGCGAAATGTACAGCAGAATGTTATCAAGTGTCCACTGACTGACTAACAGGGTTATTAGTTTTGTTCTCACCCCAGGTCCTCCAGGGAGTCGACGATGTCCGCCTCCATCACACGGTATAATACTGATGGTGGTAGTTAATAAATACGGCCGAATATCCAAGATCATGTGTTGTGTTGCGCTGCCTTCGGCGGCTCAGGTGTGGAGACTGAAGCAGCTCAGCTGGCATGCCGGGGTCCTCGCCTTCTTTTTCTACCTCGCTCGGCGCTTGGAGGGGCTGTCTAAGATAATGCCGGCACACGTTTGACTTCGTTTATTTAATTTTCGGTATGGAGCATGGACTCATAGTCCGTCGGTCATGATCACAGCGCATCTATATGAGTTAAAACAAATAATAAAAATACTAGTAAACCCGTGTGTTCTTGGTTATGGGACAATGTTCGAGGACCCCATGTGCAGGCTGTCCGTGGATGAAAAAAAAGGCGGCACCACTCAAATTCTACCACTAGATGGCGGTGTCCGACCATTTATCTACATTTTATATGTCGATCAAGCTTTTCTGCTCTGGCCACACTTAACCTTAGGTTTCATTTCTCCCTAACGCGATTCTCTCGAACGTGACGTCACACGGCAACGTGACGTCAGGCCTACTGCGGGTGCATGTTTCAATGACGCCACACGTACACATCATCACACAAGACAGACAGGTTCAATAAATATATTTATTTAAAATTGAAACAGCATAAAAATGCCACAACTAAGAACATTAGAAAGGGATTCCTAGAAATTGAGAGCTAGGAAACGTTGGATGGCTTCATTGAGGCCATTAAAAGAAATATTCACATAAAGCAAAAGAAATATACAAAAAGTTCTAACTACTATAATCAAGATACTGATGGTGTGTTTTGGGCTCAACCGATGAAGGGAGGAAATAATCGACTGTAATTTCAAAGTAAAAAAATATATATATGGACCGTTAAAAAACACATTTTTATAAAAATGCAATTTAGGCTATACTTCTGTAAATACCATAATGGTAAATGGAATATTAACAGGTAATATAGGGTCTGATCTGGTGTTAGAGGTGCAATATCCTCCTTCAAATACAGGGTGGTTTATTTGCCATTATTCAAAATTGTAGTAGGCCTACAGTCTCATTCATTTTCTCTCAATACAATTAGGCCTACAGTTGTTTTCTAGTGGTCAACAATGTGATTGGCTGTGTGTTTTTTGTGTGATTCTGGTTACAATTTCATCTTCAACAGCTAAACTCTAACTGCAAGGGCTAAGAAGCTGTTCAAATGATTTCAGTTACAAAGGGATAAAACGAGAGGTTGATCAAATGTCTACCATTTAAGTGAATACTGTCAGCAGAACGTTTGCAGTGGCTCCATATCAGTAGTTTTTCAGAGAATTTTACAAACATTTAAACAAAGTGAAATGTCTTGTCTAGATTCAACATGCAGTCTGTAGTGAAACTCATAGGGATTAACACCCGATAAACAATCAGTAAAGCCAAAGAAACAAAAAAAACCTAATGAAACTGAAAATGATGAAAATTCCAATTCACCAGTCCATTATGGATTACCCTGTTGTTTTCTTCAGTGTTTTTTCCTCCATCGGGTGTTGAGCGTTATTAAAACACAACACAGGCAAAACTCAACAGTATGAAGGAATCTAAATCGGTATAACAGCAGGTTTAGTAAAATAGCCGAGGCCTATGTGACAATGTAAATAAACACAATGATTGAAAATGTTCCTGAAGTTATTTAAACTAAAATTACAATTAGAATTATACAACACATCAATACATACAATCGTTTTTGTTTTAGAAATCATTCACAGCAACAACAAAAAAAACAAATATGTGATTTCCAGAAAGTGATTCATTCTTTGACATCTTATTCATCTCAGAGGACAACGCAAAAAAAGGTACACACGTTTTTTTCCATAAACGATTGAAAGAGTGAACATACAGAACAGACCTTTTACTGTCATAGTGGTGATGAATTCAACATCAATTCATTTTCTGGAAATGGTATCTGTGGGTTGGAATGTGCATACAAAAGTATACATAAGTATATGTACACATATGTGTACATAAGTTGCTAAATTGTCTGTGTATGTCAGTATATCCTGGTATCTCGGTCGTTCGAAGTTAAAAGATACCTTAAACTTGACAACACGTTTAAAAAAAATGTATGAAAAATTCTGGCAATATTTTAATACAAATCATATACAAACACCATTTTCTGTCCATTCAAACCACATAAATATTAAATTATAAAACAAGCCCTTTATACCAATCATGAGGACAATAAAGCAGCACTAAGCAGTGTTTCAGACCAAGATTTTCTACAGAAAACAACGAATGCATATTTCGTTAAATACATTTTAACTAGTGTACACCTACTGGAGAGTTGTGCATTGTTTCATAGGTGTAGAAAGAGCCAGGTCCCTTTGAAAGATAACAATCATAAACATAAATAATGTACACTTGGTGGGAACCGCTTACTGTTCCTTTAAGATGCCATTTGCCAGAAATACCTTTAGAAGTCATTTAAACGTTGCTAGATGTGTTTCCTGCATGATGTCCAGTTGATGCGCTACGGCAAGCAGCCTATTCTGACACACTGCCCCAGTAGACGCCAACGAACGCCAACATCGGTGGGTGTTGGCTGTGTCTTGTTGGCTGGACAACTTTCTGTACTTGGGTGTTGGTGTTTGTTGGGGCAGTGTGCAAGCAGCACCCAACTGCTTTATCGAGATGTGTCTGTTAACGAACAGGAGAACACTCCCTCCTCCATCCACAGCTAACCTAACCTGCTAACCTGCTAACCTGCTAACCTGCTGACCTGCTAACCTGCTGACCTGCTGACCGCCGGAGAAGAAGCCGTCCACGTGACCTCAAACCTGGAGCTGCTGTAGCCATATATCCCAATTGACCATTCCTCCAATTCCATTCCACTGTGACCTTTCAACCCTAAACACCCTACCCGCCACTTTCTTCTTCAACCAGGTAGTGTGTGTGCGTCCGAGTGGTCCGTACAAGCTAGTCCCATACGACCAGAAGGTACCTCCACACCAAAGAGACGGATACTGAACTGGCCCTTTAGAGATAGTCAGGAGTAGAAAACCATGGTCTTCTTCAGAGAGACAGACAGCGTTTCCATGACCACACACAAACAAACACAAACCTTTGATTCCCGGTGACACCAATATATTCTACTTCTCTTCACACTCTCATACTTTCCAAATCAACCACTGAGTCCGTCAAACCCATCCGTCAAAATCCATTACGACCCAACCTTAACTACAACCTTAAACAAACCCTTAAGCTGTGCTCTGTGCTCTGAGTCCGTATACAAAACACCAGGCGTCGGGTGTAGACGCCACACATGTTTACAATTTCTCATAGTTCATAACCTTCTCATACTGGCTTCATGTGTACTTGTGTGCTCAGGTGCTGAAAGGTGGCGTGTCCTTTAGATAGAAAACAAACAGACGAACAGACGAGTTGTCCTGTTGTTCATCCACTGATCCCTGGTCAGCACGCAACAAGGGATCTGGTGCTGGGGGTGAGCGCTATAGACAGACAGAGAGAGAGAGAGCGAGAGAGCGAGAGAGAGAGAGAGAGAGAGAGAGAAAGAGAGACAGAGATGGAGAGAGAGAGAGCCCTTCATAGAGAGAGGGAGAGGGAGAGAGAGAGAGAGAAAGAGAGAGATCCCTTCACCAGTATTGCAGAGTCTGTATCTTTCTCAGCGGTCATATGAACACGGGTCCCCACATGTCTCTGTGTCCTGCGGTCCAGGGGACAGGGCCGGCTACAGGGGGTGGCGGAAGGGGGCCCGCAGGCACCTAAGCACCTCCCCCAGGGACGATAACTTCCCTGTACTGGCACCAGAGACCCTTCCCGAACTGGACCGGTGGCCAAGTCAACTGTCCTGAGGGGAGGATAACACAATTAACACTTATTTATGCTTTTAGAAGATTAGCGTCATAATAATATTATAGGCCGCTTGGCGTATACTCTTATCCAAAACGTCTTACAATAGACCAGAACGAAAAATAATGCATTGAGTTGTCACAGTTTCCAAAGAGTAGAAGGTTCACTACGGGCAGGCGTTGATTGGGTTAAAACGATGTGTGGGGGAAGCAAGTTCGGGGTTGCAAACATTTTCAGACCTAAAAACGGTGGAGAACCACCTACAGCAGCGTTACCTTTCCTCTGTGTGTGCTGATCCCATTCTGTACACCGTCCCTCCTCGGCCCCCTGGGTCCTCCGGGTCCCTGCTGGGGGTCGGGACCGGCACTCTGGGCCGGCGAGCCCTGGCGAGACCCGCCGTCGTGGTTATCCCAGCGGGCAAAGCCTTTGTTCTTGGACGTCTTGCGGTGGGGCCGGTACCTCATCTTGGGGAAGGTGTGGGACCCGCTGTCGGCCGCGGGCCCCCAGCCGCGCTCCGCCCACAGTGGGTCCTGGCTGAGGGTGGCTCTCTGCAGGCGGACCGAGATGCGCTGGGCCGAGCCCGTCATCAGCGTGATGGACTGGGGGTCCGTAGCCAGCGGAGCCACCGTCGGGAAGTCAAACACCTCGTCTTCGTCTGCGGGAGGATCGTTGGAGCAGGAGGTATGTGTTTAAGAACAGATGATATATTATATGTACTATTTAGTTATTTAGTTAGTAGACAGCTTTAGGTTGGTAAGGCATCTTGCTCGAGTATATGCCTACAGGCATACTTGCAGACTGCAGACTGCAACATTTGGGATGAAACCCGGAACCTTGATCGCTTGATCGTCAGTAAAGTGTATCGACAATTCTCAATACCTTTCACGACCTCCACAACCTATCAGCCCCTCATTTTGTTTTTTACCAAATCACATTTACTTTCTGTATGTTCTGCATGATGTACGTATATTGCAGCAAATAATCATGCCAGTGTGATAAGAGGGAGATAGAGTACCTTTGCAGGTGATAGGGGAGTGTAAGTGTGTAGGAGGTTACCTTTGCAGGTAGCCAGCGTGGGGCTGCTGGGCATGGAGCTGTGGGTCAGCTCACTGGGGGAGACGTTGCCCAGAGACGTGGAACGGAGCAGCTTCCTGCAGGCCAGGACCAGTAGCTCCCGACACTGTTTATGGCAGTTCACCCCACAGTCTGACACACAACATCACAACACGATATGTACTTACAACTCAGACTCAGGGAATACAGGTTTTTTTTTGTATGCATTTCTTTTCAATTTACTTTGTTTACGTACACACACATTACACGTTTGATAACCTTTTTCTAAGGCTTCTCTTAGAGTTTAAAGGTCGGTAAAAGTAAGTACTAATAAACCCCAACTCAAGGGACATTGTCTATGTCAATTTTGGCAGCTGCTGTAACACCTGCATTTCCCTGTGACTAAGAAAGTGTTATCTTATTTTGAGTACTTTCCACCTCTGCTAATATCCATTTGTACGTATTCTGTCTGCGAGGTCTCTTCATGGCGTGGAGTAAGGGTCAACTAATATAAAATGCTGTTTGCGTACCTTTGCACTTGTAGCCCTGTTTGATGATTCCCCAGAGCTGCCGATAACAGAAGGAAAAGAAGAAAAACAGAGAGCGTTAAGTAAAAACATGGTCACAGCATGACTTTCACAAACAAACCATACAAAAATAACAACCCTAAGCCAGTCACAAGCTGGCCATCACATGTGTTAAACAACTTTGACATTTTCCAATTGGAAGCAATACCCACAAGACACCATAATATGGATACATCACGGCAGGGTGGTCTAGTGGTTAAGCTGCAGAAAGCTTCTGGGTTCAAACTCCAATGTCCAAAGTCTCCCCGTAGGCCTCCTTGATTCAAATGTCCAACCCCTACCTGCTCCTTAATTACATGTGGCTAAGTGGCTTTGGGATAAAAGCGTCTGATAAATGCTACTAATTGTTTACAAATTTTCGTTGTTGTGTTTCTACTTTGAAACCCTCAAGTAATTTCCTGTCTGGGATTAAAATAGTACCATCTTATGTTATCTTACTACGACTAAAGACTAATTTACACACATGACACATAACACATAACCGGAAAAGTCACATTGTGATAAGTTTAAGAAGAAGATGTGGGAGATCAGAGTCAAACAAAATATACGCACAAATCCAGCACAGTGTTCGCAGAAGGTGGGCTTCAGGTAGGTCATCTCCTGGAAGTTGTGGATGAACCCGGGGCCCATCTTGCACTGTAGCAGTGGGTTGGCCCTCAGGAAGTAGGCCATCATCTCATCCTTACTGATCAGTCCGTCCCTGAACCACGGGGAACACATGAAACTGTGAGTAAAAAGTGACAGTAAAACGTTTGAATAAGACGTTGCCATGCAAATGAATACTACTGGAGGGTAATGAAGAGCAGAAGCCGAGGAATCGTCTCTCAGATGTCGATTTTGTCTTATTTAAAGTTGACTGCATGAATCTTTTTTGGATTATTCATGTTACTGATTTTATATGTATTTTATATTTTACCTTCAGCTGGTTTCACCTTTAGATGGCGGAAAACACACAATTTAGTCTTCTGTGTAATTACCCTTTAAGGATTTGTTATGTATAGTATTCTAGTACACTTTAGTCATTTAGCAGATGCTTTTATCCAAAGCGACTTTCAGTGAATTCAGATGCGTGTGATTTATGAGCAGGGAGGGGTTCGGGCATCTTGGTCAAGGACCCCTAGAGGTAGGCTGCGGATATTGGGGATCGAACCCAGTTCCTTTCGGTACACCCTAACCACTAGACTACCCTAACCACCCTTATGGTCTACACTCACTGGTCTTTGTCCAGGACGCAGAAGGAGTCCAGGAAGGGGAAGTTAGCAGCGATGCTCTCGAAGTCCTCCTGGGAGATGTAGCCGTCTCGGTCGTGGTTGTAGTTCCTGAAAACAGACTTTAGAGAGAGGTGAGATACATGATTAAGGATATGATTATTATGACCATATAGCGTATGAGCTGTACCTAACACAGTGGTCTCGGTGTGTGTGTAACCAGGGTTAACCTCATGAAGGCTAGAGCATTTGCCTTAAGGCCCCGGTATACTCACAATGGAATCAAAATTGCCGTGTTCGCATAGGCTGTCGAACTGCTGTCGTACACAATGATTTCAACAGGGTACAATATAGTCACTGCGATTTGTGGGCTGTTTTTGTCTTTGGGCTGTCTTTGGGTTGGGGTCAGAGAACAGCATCACATGTATATACTGTGTAGTGGTGTAAAGCAGTGGTTCTCAACTGGTCCAGCCTCAGGACCCACATGTGTCATTAGACCAGTGGTTCTCAACTGGTCCAGCCTCAGGACCCACATGTGTCATTCGTAATTAAGTCACGACCCAAAAATAAAAAATCTGCAACAATTGGGGCTAAACTCAGTGAAATAGTGAGCCATTGAAACATGAATTAACATTGAACCATTAGTAAATTCATGGGCTTCTTTCTAAAGATTAAGCCATATGCTCTGAGACCCACTCAAAATGCCCTCCAGACCCACTCATGGGTCGCGACCCACCAGTTGAGAACCACTGATGTAAAGGACAGACACTCACATCTACCACCTTCCGGATGTGTTTGTTGACCACGCAGGGGTCTGGCTTGGTGGTGACCCCAGACGCCCAGTCCAGGGGGGCCAGGGCCTTGTTGGGAGTGGTCGGAGAGTTGGACTGTGAAGTGTCGGGGAAACGTGTTAAGTTGTGTAAAACAACATCCAAATAAAAGAAACAACAGGGTCGAAACCATGCACGTTTGATTCATAGAAACCATGGACAGGTAATATTGCAATAAAAAAGTGGTTCCTGTAGCAACGAGAGCTGTGTGTGTTTGTGTGTGTTTGTGTATGTTTGTGTGTTTGTGTGTGTTTGTGTGTCAGTGTGTGTGTATGTTTGTGTGTCTTTGTGTTCGTTTTTGTGTATTTGTGTATGTTTGTGTTTTTGTGTGTGTGTGTTTGTGTTTTTGTGTGTGTGTGTGTGTTTGTGTCACAGAAACCATGGAAACATTTTTTTCATCCAAAAATAATTTGTGACTAGAAAGACACAGGAGAACGTCTGAAGACTCGACAACAGAGACTCACCAATGACTTGGAGTTCCGTGGTTCCCGTAGCAACGAGAGCTCGTAAATCTCGTCTTCGGTGTAATAAAGGTCCAGGGACAGCTGAGGAGCGGAGAGAGACGCCCCGGGTCATGATTAACTCAAACATCGGCATCGTAAACGCCTTCATTAACCATGCGCGGGTGTGTGTGTGTGTGTGTGTGTGTGTGTGTGTGCATAGGTGTATAGAGTAGATAGAAGACTTGTTCAGTTGTGTTCTGACGTAACGGATGGTGAGGTCATGTCCTCTGGATGGTGTGTGTGTGTGTGTGTGTGTGTGTTTGTTTTTTATGTTTGTGTTTGTTTGTGTTTGTATTTGT
>OOFB01020164.1:6226-19500 GCA_900323305.1 Trachyrincus murrayi
CTGTGTGTGTATGTGTGTGTGCGTGCACACGTCATTTAGGCTTGACTTTGACATTTCTGACATTTCTTCAGGCAGCTTGGTACAGGTTTTACAACTTTTTCAGACAAACTTCTGCAAAAGCTGCGTTCGCTCAGGTCTTCACACGGACTTTCATGATTCTCTCAGTCTTCACACGGATTCTTCATGATTCTCTCAGGTCTTCACACAGACCTTCATGATTCTCTCAGGTCTTCACACAGACCTTCATGATTCTCTCAGGTCTTCACACAGACCTTCATGATTCTCTCAGATCTTCACACAGACCTTCATGATTCTCTCAGGTCTTCACACGGATTATTCATGATTCTCTCGGGTCTTCACACAGACCTTCATGATTCTCTCGGTCTTCACACAGACCTTCATGATTCTCTCGGTCTTCACACAGACCTTCATGATTCTCGTTATTAATGTTTTTCTTCTAGATACAGTGATCATCATATAAATTTTTTTCATGCAGGACTTACTAAGACATTTGTCTCCTGATAAATGACCAAAATGACAAATTGATTTATGCAATGGTATTTGTGGGCCCATTTATGTGCAACCTGCTGGGGTTCATCTCGCTGTACTTAGATGGCAGTGGTCCATGAGCTGCGTTCAGCACATCTCTCTCAGCACTGCTGAGTTTGTACTGAGGAGATGGACTTGTTGACTCTACCGATCCTGCTGCAGTCGTGGCCATCCTTCCTATAGCTGTCAGAGGAACGGGGATGAATGAGAAGATGAGCTCAATTTAGATACATTACTTGGAATACAGAGAAAAATATGCATTTTTTGATGTCATGTATAAAAGCCTTGTTTCCACTTATAAATCAAGATATTATTAATGGTGTTAGATAGAGGGCTTCTGTATAGGAGCCAAACTGACTTTACAACTTTATGTGTTCAATTAATCAATATTGAAAGTTGGGCTATGGCTTCAATGTTTTCAGGCACACAAACACACACACACACACACACACACACACACACACACACACACACACACACACACACAAAGGTAGGAGGTTATATAATATGGGTTTGCATAATACAAAAAAAGAAAGCATATACTGTGGACTGAACAATATATACAAACCATGCATAACTATTAATGAACAATAATTCGTTTCCCCATTGTCCGGAATGTTCCCCACAGACTGATGGAATGACAACACCTGATCATAACCATGTGTAGGTCCTATACTGTTTTGAGAGGAAAAATAATCTGTGTTGATACCTCTGAAGCACCATGGAGATCTGTTCTGTTGACTGCCCCCTTGGCTTCGGTTGTTATGGACACACAAAAATTTCACAGTAGACTGAATGCTTTAGAGGGCTTTACAGAAACGCTATTGTCCTGCTGTCAATGATGTATAATATGACTTAAAAAAGAGCATGAGCAAAAATGTACAGCACTAAAACATACACGTATGCATAATACATACACACACCTGAAGGTTTTTAGACACTAGTAGTGGTAGGCTACATTACACTGGCTGATGCATTGCTCTTGTACTTTGTTATCCATTCATCAAATGAATGGCGTATTCAGGTTGATGAGTCCGTCTCCGTCTAAAGACGACGTCTGGCTCAGCCGGGATGTTCTCTCCTATAGGAAGCAATGGACTCCAAAAGGGTTTATGTGAATGTGCACCGAGAGCTTATGCTTGCAGACGTCACCTGGCGAGAGGGCCCACGAGGCGGTATCACTAATGCATGCCGCATGCTACTGTGTGACAGCATTGGGGGGGGGTTAACGCTTTAACTAGCTATGTCTATTTATCAAAGGTTTCGGTGACGGTCACAAAAAACGTCCATAATTGAGTTGAAGCCACATGCAACAACGGTCCCACTATAAGTGGGAGGGGTCTACAGTTCTACCCCCGCCCTCGGTGACGTCACCGGCAGTGTGGCGCGTGGACTGGTCTCGCTGAGAGCGCGCTTTCCCCGGCAGTGCTGGTCTGAGCGAGACGGAGAGCGGACGTTCACTTCGTGCAAGTACGGACGAGTCTTTTAGTACAAAGTGTGCCAACAGCCGCTGCATTCTGCCCTAACCCAACAACCCAACTCTGAAGTCGCATTAAATATGTCTAATATCGTCTGCTGTAAAACGCCTCAGGTAAGACACTTTTTATTATTATTTTTTTTAAACAATTGGCTTTAGGAAATGATGAAACATGTGGTAAATGATGTACGCGTAAGCTACGTAAAAATGAAATGGTTCCTCGACTGTAAAATAAGGACTGGTACAGCCGTTGGCATACATATTTAATTTCCACGAGGACATGCCAGATGGCAATGCCCACCGTTACCTCCGGTTCCCGCATGTGGGCATCTGCGTGACGAGGACATTCAGCGGTAACGTTGAACAGGACGATACAAACCGGAGTATATACACCCACGGTTGTGTGATTATTGACGTTATACACACACACACACACACACACACACACACACACACACACACACACACACACACACACACACACACCAAACAACCGCGATGTCCTCTCCGTATTCTCCACCCGTGAGAGGTCACAGGTGGAGAATCGTGGCCCTGTCCTAGCCGTCGTGTCCCGGCTAGCAGGCGGCTGGGCGACACCGCGCCGGCCTAGCCTGCTCTCGGTCCGCCAGCTCCCCGTGGAGCCGCGCGGTAAACGGGCAATCGTTACTTCGACTCGGACAGCCGTTCGAGTGTTCGAGTGCCAGCTTCCTCCGATGACTCGATTAGACAACGTGTCGGATCGTCGGACCTATTGCTCACATTGTCGAGGCACAGCCAAGGGTGGTCGGTGTTGGTCGAGGGTTTGAGACCTAATGGGGGGGCTGAAAGAAACCGCTTTTCAGTCGATGTGTTGCTTGTTTATTTCATTCTTGCCAGTCGCCTCGTTGTGTTAATGTATTTAAAAATGTATATAAAAATCCCCAAGTGGTGAAATGTCCCGTATCGGATGACCTGCTGCTGGAGTGGGAGACGGGGATGAAGCGGGTGTTTCATTGTACCCGGCTGACGGTTCTCTCCCAACGGGCAGTATCGGCATTAGCAATCCCTGAAAGTCGTTTTTAATAGAAATCCCGGCCCGTAGACGGCGTTACCCTGTCCTTTTTAAATAATAATAATGATTATTATTAATATTACTTAATATTAATATTATTACATAATGCCTATATCTTGCACCCTTTTGCATCATGCAATCGATCCAGTTCTTGTATCAAAATGTAATTGTATTTGAGGGATTACTGCCCAATTTCCATTATTCAGTTTATTGGTGTGAATAAACTAAAGCGTAATAAAAAAATTAATAAAAAATCGAGGTGTTATTTCTATTTGTGTTGAATAATCTCAGAATGTCTCAATGTAAGCCATGAAGTCACAGTTCCTCTTCCCGGCGCTAGGGGGTGCAGCTATTATCCAGCAGGCCTGTGTGCCCCGCCTTTATGCTCTGCTTTACAAAAGAAAACGTCGGGAGAAAAAAAAAAAAGCCCCTTGACCGAAAATACCAGTGCCTTTTCTTTATCCATTTGTCACATGCACAGCTCTCAGCCAGTCGGTCGGGCATATTCCCCACGTTTGACCCCTGTGTGGTTTTTTCATTTATTTTTTTTTACCCGTTTTCCTTCCTTCCCTTTTTCTCTCACTGGTTTCTGCGCACGGCTGCCACGCTATTAATTGAAGACTGCTTAGCAACCCCTCATCGTGTAGTAGTAGCCTTTGTATCGTGTTAAGTCGATTTAGTTAGCTGCAGATTCGTTACATTTCCCATGACATTTGTTTTAAACATTGTGTTTCTTACAATGTCCCATCAGTTATGTGTTTGGTTAGTATAGCAACACAATTTACATGTGATGAGAAATATATATTTTTTAACTTTAATTAAAAATGTCCTTGCCAATGGTGACATAATGGTGATGTGTGTACTATCTGGACTGAATTATAAATGGTATAGGGGTGTAAATGGTGTAGGGGCGGGGCTTTGATTTAGAGAGGAGTGAAGTGGACCAAGAAGCATAAACGGTGTTTGCTCTGATTACTACAAAGGTCTGTGGAGTCAGTGGGTAGTCATAATAGTCTGCTTCCTGAACGTTTCATAACACCACAGAACTAGGTCAATTTACCCCCATCCATACACAGGGCTGAGTATAGCCTCCCTTGTCCACTGTGTACTGACAAGGGCGGCCCTGTCCTGCTGCTGCCTTGGTACATTATCATATGCATTTCTATTAATTTGTGTCCTAACGCTATTCTTGTGCACATGGAACTCGTGCAGACTGTTCAGCGGATACTAATATTTTAGATCCTTGATTGTTGCATATTTAGGTCCGAGTACAGTTGCTGGGCTTATTACCCTTCGCTGAGTTTATTACATTTTTATATTTTTTGTTAGTTTCTAATTTTGTTCTCTTGGGTTGCTGTACCCACAGCTCTTTTCCTGCACATGTTGTGTAAGATTCTGTTCATGTTCTTGAACTGGAGGCTGGTAACCATTGGTTTTATATTACTGTCTGCATGCATCGTATATTGGCCATATTTGCTTTCTGTTCTCTATATCCTTTTAATGCTCCTTGGTCTATGAGTTAGCCAATATAAACCATGTCCTTGTATTGGTATGTACAAGTTACGTATGTACAGTCTATGTGTTTGAGTCTGCTTACTTTGCCGCAGGGCTGTCAAAATGAGTAGGGGTACAATTAGCTGCATGTATCGCGACGGATGGATTTAAGTGGCATTGATCCACCGATTAAACCAGTTGTGTGGATGGATGCCATGAGTTTTCCAATACTCCCAGATTATCAAAAGAATATCCTAAGGCACCCGGCTAGGAAGATGTTCCTTTCCTCTTGCTTAATGCTGCGCTCTTCCTGAGCATCTTAGATGGGGATGTACATCTGGTGAACCCGAGGCCACCAGAATACGTACATTCATACAATTTGTCCCTCAACCACTAGGATGATAAAGGAAGGCTAGGTGCCTATATTTAGGTCATGATTTTCTTTCGACTGTCAAAAGCAGCTTTAACTGCATCTGGAAAAGTGGAGCAATCCATCCACCGGTAAACCTTGGGTATTTAAGATTAGCTACTGGAAAGTAACTAGCTGGCCACAGCCAGACCAAGCCCGACCTTAAGTAATGGTGAAGCTAATTTTAGATTTTGGTTTTCTGTTTAAGAGATGTGCCACATTTTACGCTCCTGCAGTGTGGAACTAAAAGGGGAACTTGTGTGCTCCGTGTGCTTGTCCCTGACGCACGCAGTATGTGGCCTTACAGAAGTCATGTGCACCGTACACAAGCAAAGTCTAATAATAAGTTAAGCTTTCAGCTTTCATTTTTCCCAGTATTGTAATAATTTGATAAAATATCACCACAATGTATAAAATATCAACATATTGTATGCTATTATATATTATTATGTAATAGTCCCTAATATTCTGAAAATATTCAAGCAATTCAGTATCAATAAGTCCTAATTGTTGAGTGAGATCGGTGCATCCCTCGTATCTATGGCATGTTTGTGTGGGGGGTGATTTACACTCAGCAAACTGATACTGTCAATGTGTGAGGAGAGCTGTGGCGACGGCTATTATGTGTGATACAGTGGAATGAAGTCTTTCCAAAGAGTTAGCTAGCAGGTAGGAGCTTTGGTTTGCTTAGTACTGGTTCAGTGTATTGAGAATCCATTTAACGAGTACGCTAGTATAAAGTCACATAACGAGCATGCCATTTTTTCGAGACCAGTTTTTGTTCCTCAAGGGCTTTTTCATTTGTTGCGTCTTGAGTTATTTAAGTCCCCGCTAACCTAAGACTAATTTGGGAGGATACCATATTGAGGCTCTCTCATAGGATGTGATACACCAATGGTGTTCTCTTGTCTAAGCTCCACCCACGAGACATTTTTTGTCTCAATTCATTTTTGGAAGTGGCTGGTGACACTTGTCACCAGCTGAAGGTCATTTCCCTGTGGTAAACTTCTAAATGAAGGGCTCTCTAGTATGTAAGGAGGGGCTAACTACAGGGGCTCCTCTTTAAGATGCCATGTTGAAGTCAGCAGAATGAGTGTCAGGCGGATTAGATGGCTTTTGTCTGGAAACTCGAAACACATGGCAGCAGGTGTGGTGTGGAAAGGCCTGGGCATGGCTATCAAACTAGCGTCATTGCAGGGCCTTATTGGGGAGCATATTAGACAAGGACAATTGCACTCCTTGGCCAAACATTTCTTTTACATTGATTTTTGATGGTTAAATGAGCTGACCAGTACGTTTTAACTTTTGTCTTGTCATAGCTTGTCTTTAAAAGTGTAAATGCCCTGCTAGCTGCTAAGCTAAACTTAAAGAAAAGACAGGCAGGCTACTTTAGAATGCAATAGGCATACGGAGGGCCAATGGGCCAGGCTGTCGTTGGGTAAGTCACACTTGGCATCGTGACACGTGGATGTGACTCATACTTGACAGCAGGTGCCAATAACCAGTAGTGGCATACATTTCAAAATGACTGGTGGTCTTGTCTCTCCTTGGCACAGCTCGGACCCCATGACTAACACTGCTCTTTTGATTTTCTCCTCTTCCAGGTTATAATGTACGACCAACACAGAAAAAGTACAAGTCTATAGCCAACGGGATCCCAAGGACTTGATTACAGTCACTTCAAGCCTGATAGTTTGTGTTGTGTGGCTGCTCCTCTTCACTCCGGCCCGGCTAGTCTACTAGCATTGCTTCTGACGATTCCCTCGCCCTTCTCTCCCGCTGAAGAACACCTCGAGTCGCCTTCTTTCGGCTACCTTCCCTCTGCAAAAGCCTTTCTCTGGATTTACGTGCACCTTTTTCATTAGGTAAGGCCATAACAGCGCATGAGTTCTCCATGTGTGATGACAATTTGTCATGCAATGCACATGCCACAGACACTGTGCATATATGTTTGTATAACTAGCTGTAGGGATTGCGTCATGGCTGACGCAATGAAGTCAAGCTTGTATGTGTTAATTATGACCTACGCGGTGTATTATTGTTTTTCTAATTCTTTTTATTTTTTTATTTTTACGAAATTTCAGCAAAAATGATTCCCAACAGTTATTTGATCTTTGAAGATGAGAGTTTCCTGGATTCCACTGTGGCCAAGATGAATGCTCTGAGAAAGAGTGGACAGTTCTGTGACGTGAGACTGCAGGTACATCTCCACCCTCCACACCCCTCCCGGACTCTTCCCCATAAAAACAAACTTCTTCACCTCCTTTGGCACTGTAGTAGTGCTACCCTTCCGGTCCACCTGTTTTTTTCCCTCCACACCAGAGTATGCCTCTTTACGTTTGCTAATATCTTCACACTTTCACCTGGAGGCCCGTGACTCTCCCTTGCCTGTGAAATGCACAAGCTGGTGGCAAAGGGGAGATGGAACTACATAACATGGCTTTGTACGTTTAAATGAACGTGGTTTCCTCGCGCTGCCCTCCAGGTGTGTGGTCATGAGCTGATGGCTCACCGTGCCGTGCTGGCCTGCTGCAGCCCCTACCTGTTTGAGATCTTCAACAGCGACATCGAACCCCATGGCGTTTCTCATGTCACCTTTGAGGACCTGGACCCTGCCGCTGTGGAGATCCTGCTCCACTATGCCTACACTGCCCAGTCAGTATTTAATGTCTAACCCCTAATTCACACTCCCATAGTTTCATTCAAAACACGCATACTTGGCTTCTGTCAAGCTCAGTATGCATCAACCACATATATAAATTGTGACAGTCCGAGTGTGGATTCCACAGTTTAATTAATAAAAACAAACGATCTCCAAATGCGTTGGAAATCATTGAATTGACCCAGACATGCATCATTTGCTAAATGGTAGACAAATAATTCTAGTGCTTTTTAACTCTTTGGAATTAAAAGGTGCATGTTTCACTTTTTGAAAGACTTGTTCATGCTTGTTCTTATTTCAGACTGAAGGCAGACCAAGAGCTGGTTAAGGAGGTGTACTCTGCAGCAAAAAGGTTCAAGATGGATCGAGTCAAGCAGGTACAAATGATAATTGCAGTCCCTCATCTGTTTAGCTTGCCACTCAGAACCGGACCATTTTCTATACTTGACATGCATCCCTCTACAATGCTTAGATTTGTGGAGACTACTTGATATCCAAGATGGACTCCCAGAACGCCATTTCCTTCCGGAACTTTGCAAGCTCCATGGGGGACGGCCACGTCTTGGCCAAAGTGGACGCCTACATCCAGGATCACCTGCTGGACGTGTCTGAACAGGATGATTTCCTCAAACTTCCCCGCCTCAAGGTGAGTGCAGGCCTGCCCAATGCTTTGTCAACTCGTTTTCCCATTAGTTCCCACGTTCCCTCGGATAAGTAATATGTATAAAAATATGTTATGCATAACATTTGCATAAATATGTTACATCATAAGCAAAGAGCAGCAAAGAACATTGACTTAACGCGGCATTGAACTAAGTAACTTGTTTTTAAATGAATGTCCTTAGCAAAGCTTGTGGAGCTTTTTTCAGACATGGCTGCAGTAGATCCCGTTAAATCTATTTGGGGGTCCTGGATCAGGCGAGTTAGTTTTTTACGGCCTAACTGTAATATAATCAGCCTGACCTCAAGCACCCCCAAACAAGTTAATAGATTACCTTTATGGACACTTAACCTCCACAGAGCTGCCGTAGACAAGGCAATGTTGAGCACAATACATCCACCATTAGACAGCTTTTAGTTCAGTCTGCGCTGGTTTGGTCTTCATTGAGTAAGATCATAGTTCCAAGCTTACTTTTTGTGTTTATTATTTAGTAGCTAATAAAAGCATTAGTGCAGCCTATCTGCCATGCAGCTAGTCAAATCTGTCCTCTGCTGCTGCTGCTGGTTCTTCCACAGAAGCTCACGGGCTGTACCAAACGCTGTATGTCTTGCTGCCGGCAAACCTGACTCCCTTTGCCATTGTCCCCTTTTGTTGTGCGTTTCCAGTTAGAAGTAATGCTAGAAGACAACGTCACCCTGCCCAGCAATGGCAGGCTCTACTCCAAGGTGCTCAGCTGGGTTCGGCACAGCCTGTGGGAGAACGGAGACCAACTGGAACAGCTGATGGAGGAGGTCAGTACCAGGTTCCCGGAAAGTTCCCCAAGTAGCTGCTGTCGTACTTCACTACTTCCCTCCCACTTCTGCTCCTTCCTGTCTTTGACATCAAGGGCGCTGAACTAAAGGTGTCATGGGGTTGCCATGGCACTGTCAGGATTGTTCTTTTTTTTTTTCCTTTTCTCTGATTTGTTGAGGTTTTGCAGTAAGACTCTGTACACCCGAACCGTACTACAGTAGAGGTGAGCAGAAACAAAAGAACTGCAGTTTTGCCCATGTTCTTTAACCACCTGTTGTCTTTTGGGTTTGTGGCTGGTTCACACTGAAGGAATACAAATATAGAGGGGTTATTTACATTTAACATTTTTATTCCTTGTCGCAGCGACCTTCTTAGCCAGCACCTCTCTTATCACACACGTGTGCATTTTATTTCCCAGCGCTCTTTTCTCCCCGACTATGAGCAGCTTTTTAGACGCATGTCCCTGCTCTCTGCCGTGTCACTGGTTCTTACTGTTTTTACACAGGTTGTGTGTGTGTGTGTTTGTAACTTTAGTACTAACAGCCGCTCCTCCCCATTGATTTATCTCTCCTAGGATTATTAGCAGCAGCAGGAGAGCCGACTGGAGCCAGGACTGAGCCACCAGGGTAATGAGTCAGAGAAAAGGAGAGAAGCAATACTGTCTCTCTACAGACTCTTTCTGCAGCCAAGCAACACTGTGCTCCCATCTGTCCCCCCGCCACACTTGCAGATGCACATGAACGGGCGTGATCTGTGCTTTTAATAATGCACCCGATGTGCTTACAAGAAAGTGCCGTTCAATCGCTATTCTCACTGAATTGTATAGAACAAAATACCTAACCTACATATACCGGGCGCCTCTTGTTTAGATGATGACTGTTTTGATGAGCACTGTTAACACCAAAATGTGTACACATTTTTCTTCTAAAAATTATAAATTGTTCCCGAAAAGCCACGAAAGAAGCTAGCAGCTTGGCTTGTAGCGTCTCTGTTTTGTGACCACACCAGCTGGTTACAGCAGGCTCTCGGACCGGTCCACACAGAGGATGGGTGTGCTTGCAGCGCAGGGGAGAAGGGACTTCATGTTTCTCCACCCCTCCTACTCTCCTCCACTCACTTGTACTGAAGATGTTTCCAGATGCTGCCAGCCGTGCTTCGTCTGCCTCCTGCCGGGTTTTTTTCTTTCTACATTTTTGTATTTTTAGACACAAACAAAGTGGAGCCTAAAAAAAATGAAATTCATTTTTTTAAAAACGCCCTCTATCCAAGCGACAGAAGAGCCAGGAATTCCTCCCCTCCCCCTTCCTCCTTCCTCCTAGCAGCGTTGTTCTCCTGCCCTCCATCCCCCGCTCCTCCTCCTCCTCCTCCTCCTCACACTCTTTCACGCTGTGGGGGCTCGGGTGTGTTGCCATGGAGACAGCCACATGGATGTGTTGTTGTCGCTGTGTGTCTTGCAGGTTCAAACGCTGTACTACTCTGCCGACCACAAGCTGGTGGACGGAGGGCTGGTGATTGAGGGGCACACTGAGGTGTTTGGTGGCGAGGAGGACCACCTGCAGTTTGTGCAGGTACACGGCAGCTCGTTGCCTGGCCTAGCCTCCCCCCCCCCCCCCGCCCGCCCGGCTGGCTCTGCGCCGGTTTGACCTAGCCTGCTTGTGCGTGGCTTAGTATTACAGTTCTCACCCCTGCAGCTGATCGCCACGTTTTTAAAGCCCAGCGGTTTTGGCTGATATTTGATGCGACATACCCCAGCCTCCCAGCTGCTCTGCTTTAATTATTCCTGAGTTGGTCCGCTGAGGACCACCACCTAGGTTTTGTAGCTTTAGGCATGCCGCTTTAGAATCCCTGTTAGGCTTTAGAGTGGGTTTGCTGTGGTGTTTTGTTCTTCTTAGGACTCTCAGTCCCCTAGTTTCAGCTTTGGGTCCCTTCGCCCCAGCTTTTCGTATAGCAGTTAAGAGGCTGACTGAAAGGAGACTGGGTTGACGTGGGGGAGACTATTGGGTTGGGTTGTGTGTGGGCCACTGGTGGGACCGGGGGTCTCTGCTGGCTGTGGGTGTCTGTAGCTGCGCTGTGCTCTTGCAGAAGAAGCCCCCTCGGGAGAGCACCCAGAGACAGATGAGCAGCAGCTCCTCCGGAAGCCTGTCACCCTCCAGCCAAGCCCCCAGCGCCCCCAAACAGGGCGCCAGGACGGAGTGGAAGTACATCGCCTCCGAGAAGACCACCAGTAAGCGCGTTGCATGTCTTGACGGGTTTTAGTTGTTGTCATTCGATTATCTTCTCTGACTCTCTCTCTCCAGGTACATTTTTGAACAAACTCTGTGCTCGACACCGCCGTAACACCTCTGTCCTCCCCCAGACAACACCTACCTGTGTCTCGCCGTGCTGGACGGCACGCTGTGTGTGATCTTCCTGCACGGACGCAGCAGCCCCCTGACATCCCCCTCTGCCACGCCCTGCCTTCTGAAGAGCCTGAGCTTTGAGGCCCAGCCCCAGGAGCTGGCGGAGCAGCCGCTCTCGCCCATGCACTACGCCCGCTCGGGCCTCGGCACCGCCGCCCTGGGAGGCAAACTCATCGCAGCAGGTTGGCACCGGAGCGCGGGAGATCTTGTAAACCACGTCTCAATACGGGACCGCTGAGTGTTGTGGACGCGTTCCACCTAGATGGCAGTGAGGTGTTACTGCAGAGTAATGGTCTGCACGTGCCTCGCAAACTCCAGTTGTAGGTGAACCGGTAATGAGCTCAGCTTAAAGAGGAGTCTTGACAAGTCTGTGTTATTTTTTTTTTTAGGAGGGTACAACAGAGAGGAGTGTCTGAGGACTGTGGAGTGCTACGACCCCAAAGAGGACCGCTGGACCTTCATCGCACCCATGCGCACTCCCAGGGCTCGCTTCCAGATGGCCGTGCTTACGGTACGGTGGTTTGCGTTGACCTTGAAGGATGTGCTTTACCTTGTGCTTTCAAGGGCATGTGCTGGCCTACAAACAAAAAGGCAAAGCGTTTTCGGTATCGGCATCGAGTAGCTAAAAGGAACCCTTTGTGTTTTCCCTGTGTCCACAGGGTCGTCTGTATGTGATGGGCGGCTCCAACGGCCACTCTGACGAGCTGAGCTGTGGCGAGACGTACGACCCCGTGGCTGACGAGTGGGCTCAGGTGCCGGAGCTGCGGACCAACCGCTCTAACGCAGGTCGGTGCCCGCCGCTTTGGTGCCTGCGTTCTGCTGCGTGTCCGTTTCCGTTGTTTCTCAAGTGCACCGTTGTGTTGTCCGTTTCCAGGCGTCTGCGCCTTGGACAACAAGCTCTACGTTGTGGGAGGATCGGACCCCTGTGGACAGAAGGGCCTGAAGAACTGCGACGCCTTTGACCCGGTGACCAAGGCCTGGACCAACTGTGCCTCCCTCAACATCCGTACGTGGAAGGGCTGGCGTGAAATCGCACAGTGCCACCTCGTCTGCGTGCGCTGTGTTTTTTTGCGGTTACGTAAAGTGACCACGCTTGCGTTTCTCATTCCCCACCAGGGAGGCACCAGGCCGCTGTGTGCGAGCTGGACGGCTTCATGTACGTGATAGGAGGGGCGGAGTCGTGGAACTGCCTGAACACGGTGGAGCGCTACAACCCCAAGAGCAACACCTGGACCCTGATCTCCCCCATGAACGTGGCGCGCAGGGGCGCCGCTGTGGCCGTCCATGCAGGTGAGACCTCCACATCCACAGTATTTGTTATTTTTATATATCGATAGCTCAACCGTTAAGAGCTTGCCAATGCCCCGTTGCTAATGCTAACGGTAGCAGTTGCCCCATTGCTAACGCTAACGGTAGCAGTTGCCACATTGCTAACGCTAACGGTAGCAGTTGCCACATTGCTATTGCTAACGTTCAGCATTAGCCACATTGCTTAACGCCGCGTCCCTCCGGGGTAACCAGGCAACCTGTTTGTGGTGGGCGGCTTCGACGGCTCCCACGCCCTCCGCTGCGTGGAGGTGTACGACCCCGCCCGCAACGAGTGGAGGATGCTGGGCAGCATGACGTCGGCCCGCAGCAACGCCGGTGTGGCGCTGCTCGGCAAGCTGGTGTGCGCCGTGGGCGGCTTCGACGGCAACGACTTCCTCAACACCGTGGAGGTGTACGACCCGGAGACGGACGAGTGGAGCGACAGCACGGACGCCCTCGCTCCCTCCTCTGA
>OOFB01020170.1:0-11248 GCA_900323305.1 Trachyrincus murrayi
CATTTCCCCCCCCCCCCCCCTGCTTTGTTTACAATATGACGTGTTCCTTCTGCTCTGTTATTTAAAAGATCCCGTTTCCACTCAAAAAGATGCAGCCGTGCGATGTCTCGGGTGTGGTTGGCCCTCTTGCTGTGTGCAGCGGGTGGAGCGGGTGGAGCCACGGCTGGAGCCCGGGCCCTCAACGTGTCCGACAGGTGTCTGTCCGACGTGCGGGTCTTCCTCGGGGACATCGGTCCGGACGCTCCCAAGCGCTACGCTGCGCTCAGTAAGGTTTTGTAGTTCATGTGAAAGCTGTAGAAGTAGAAGTTGTAACTCATGCCATGCCTGACTGTAATCTGTCACGTTTCTTTTCTGTTTGTTTAATGTTTTCTATTTATCACAATGTGTGTGTGTGTGTGTGTGTGTGTGTGTTTATGTACATGTATGTGTATGCGTGTGTGTGTGTGTGTGTTTATGTACATGTATGTGTGTGTGTGTGTGTGTGTGTGTGTGTGTGTGTGTGTGTGTGTGTGTGTGTGTGTGTGTGTGTGTGTGTGTGTGTGTGTGTGTGTGTGTGTGTGTGTGTGTGTGGTTTCCCTGTCATGTCTGGTAGTGTGCTCAGTTGGTTCTGGTTTGACTTTAAGGATATTACGAAATTCAGCCTTTCCATACAGAAAGCCTGGGACACAGCAATGAACTGTAAAGGGCTCTTGCTGGTGTCTAATGCTGGAGTTGTGTGATGTGTCCATGTGTATATAGGCATGTGTGTTTAAGTACGTGCATGTGCATCCGTGTGTTCATGTGTCTTGTGTAGGGAGAATGCAGTTATGAAAAGGAGCTTCTCCCGCACCTCCGCAGGGCCGACGTCGTCGGCCTCCTTCAGGACGGACAGGCGGACAAACCCGCTAGGAGGCCCACGAAGAAGAGCACCAAGGCCTGCAGCGCCAAGAGCAAAACCAAAAGCTCCAGGCAGTCTACGAGCGAACCGGAGAGAATGGGTGAGGAAAAGGAGAGGCAGCGGGACAATAGGGGAGGCATAAGGTCATTCCTGCCATTGACCACCATCAGGGACAAGCCTCCTGTGGAAAACGACCCTGCTTCCGTGGGCTGCAGAGATGAAGAACAGTCAAACCATGACGCTGGTAGGACGCGAGAGACGAGTGACGAGGGCTTCATGGAACCCGAGGACGACACCAGTTCAGAGAATCATCCCTCGGCCCTCGAGGGTCTTGTGGGTGATTCACTACCCACCTTCGGTGACCGCAACAATGACCCAGGTCTGGAGGAAGACATTGAATTACAGGCCATGTTTTACCTTCCCAAAGGGGTTCCTGCGGTGTCTTCCTCTCACAAATCCGTCCCAGAGCGACAGATGTCGGAGCGTCTGAGGGTTATACTGGCCAACGTGGCAGAGCTGCTGTCCAGGTCTCCGCCACCGCTGCCCTTTGACTTTGACATCGAAGCGGACATTTTCGATGTGGGGTCACCCGACCCCCCAACCGCTACATCACTTCCTCCTTCCCCTGAACAGGTGGTGAACGAAGAAGAGGAGCAAGATCAGCCCTTCATCCAGGTCAACTTTGACCTGGACGTGGACGAAAGTGATGACGATGATGTCATATATTGTGGTGATGTCATCAATTGTGATGATGTCATGATGAAGGATGAGGACCCATGCTCGAAGCCTCTGGAAGATGAGATTCTTCGGCACGACCTCGTCCCAGCTCGGGCCGACAGCCCGAGCTGGGACGAGGTCTTTGGGGACAAAATGGATCATAATGAACCCCGAGATGAAGTTGTTATTAATGATGACCTGGCCGACGAGGATTTCAAACAGCGCGTGGATGTTTGCAACGCCGCAAAGGGTACGGTGAGGATCGAAGGTGACGTCGGAGGAGGGAATGGGAACGTCGACGGTGGGAAAATGTCGGGATTGTTGGTTGCTCTGGGTGAGCAGACGGGCCCGTGTCCAGTGGCAGAGCAGCGTCATGCAACCGTCTTGGACGAGAGCATGGATCTGTTTGCCGATGATGAGGCGTTTCAGCAGATGACTCTCCCAGAAATAAGCACACCGGAGGATGGCTCCACGGCAGAAGCATCGCCGGGGCCCCAACATTTCGCTGACGGAACCCAACGCATCGCACCAAACGCCTCGCACACACATGAAGCGGCCACTCCAACCACCCGCAGCCCCCAACACACACACACAGTCGTAAACAGTGGCCACGGAGCAGGCGCGTTTGTTTCGGATTTCAGGCTAGGCGGTATCGACAGTACTTCTGCCACAGAAGAACAACTGAACCCATATTCATTTGACTCCTCCTGTGATTTGTTCCCGGTGAACTTTGACCTTGGATATTCTCTGGAGGACTCTGAGGAGGAAGCTGCGGAGGAGGGCGTGGCTCCTGTCTTCGTGGTGAACGCCTCACCCCCATGGAAAGAGCCGGAACTGGGTGCGTACTCGGCGGTGCCCCTGCCAACCATCCCCGGCTCTTCCACTCCTCTACATGGCCTCCATAGAGCAGGTGGCACAGGGTCCCATGAGCAGAGACTATCTACTCCGCTAACTCGGTCGGTCGGGCGCGGGGAGGGTGAAATCAGCCACATCCTCGCCTCACCTTTGACCTCTAAGGGCGGTGCTCTCCTGTCCCCAATCACATCGGGGGCTCTGAGGCGGACTCTCCTTCCTGGTCCCTCGTCCTTTCCGCTGGCCGCTTTGAAGAGGAAACAGCAGCAGGAGGAGGGTCCCAGCAGTGAGGCCAAGAGGCCCAAGACAAGCAGGGCCAGTACACTGAGCAAGGAGGACAGCAGGGGACCCGGGTCTTTGTCCAGCCCGCCTGCTTATCCAGGTGGGTTTACCCATACTAATAGTTCACAATCTCATGTTTGATGTTTACATGTGTCACTTCAACCCAGTTTCCCTTCGAGTTTCATGAAGCCTCATTAAGCCTTCCTTGTGTCTGAAAAATTAGGATTTTAATCATCTGCATAGATTACCAAATGCTTGCTGGAAAACGTTGTTGTAGAGCATTTTGTATAATATGAATGAATGTCAGAGCACAATGTAGTTGACATTGTTTGAGTCCAGCCATTCAAGATCACTATACTGCCCTGTTCTCCTGCCCTGCAGGGCTGTCTGACAGCGAGGAGGAGGTTCAGATCCACAAGAGAAGACCACAGACCAAGGCAAACCCTTTGTCCTCACCAGACGAGGTGAGCCATTGCACCATCGGATGAAAGGCTGTTACGTATGCTTGACTTGTATACAATCACTCACTAACATGCAATTGGTCTGTGTCCACACGTTTAAGAATAGGAACAAACACGTGATTCACTGTGCATTACTGTAGCAGGCGCTTTCATTCAAAGGAACGTACTGTGGATTTCAGATCCAGGTATAGGCATCTTGCTCAAGGACGCCTACAGGTAGACGGTGCAGTGCGGACGTTGAGGTTTGAACCCAGAACCTTTCGGCTGGGAGTGAAACACATTAACCAGCGTAGACTGTCCTGCTATGGTGCATTATTGGATCGATAGGACAAATCAATCAGGCCCATTCCAATCAGATGTTATTATCGACAGGAAAGTCACAGTGAAAGCATGGAGCCCTGTTGGAACTGGCACAGACTATGATGCCATTCTAATGTTACCAAACCACTCCTCATCAATGCATTCAACCTCATTGGACACAGAAACAGAACGGTTATGGCGACTACACCATTTAAAAACGCAGATATGGCAGTCAACCTATCCATCCTATACCAAATCGATCAATTACAAAATGTATTTTAAATGGTATTATTATTATATAAATTGTGTGTATAAAATGCATCTTGTGTCTCTGTTTGCTCCTGCTAGTCCAAGATATTTAGCGATGTGGATTCTCCTGTTATAGTGAAGAGGAAAAATGCTGCAGTGCTGAATATCGTAAGACTTCCCAAACCCTTATACAAATCATTTAATGTAATGAATATGTTATATCTGTACTCGCATCTTTATAATGCACATTAGTTTTAGTCCGTTTTAGTCATGTCTAATGTCTGTTCAGTCCGATGAAATAGCGGAGGGAGCCGTGTCCGATGATGACTTTCAGAATGACTCGACGTTCTCAAGTAAGCCCCGGCCCTCACGACCCGCCAGGCCGGGCCAACAACAGGGGAAAGCACAGGTCTGTCTCTGGAAACAACACCAGCCTATCAGAGGCTTCGCTCGAGTCGTTTCATTGGAGGGAAAGATACTGTGCGTATACCCCAGCGCCATGTTAGGTGGTTATGTGGTTCTGCGGCTTTGGCATGTTCATTCCCGTCAGTGTGCCCTACATGAATCCCAACTGTCAAGATAAAAATGACAAAAGAAAGAATTTGATTAATTTAGTATTTTTTCGTCAATATTGTCACTTCCTGCTTACATGAAACATGACTTTTATTTATTTATTTATTTTCCATTTTCCATGGTTGCCATGGTTCCCTTGTCAGAAGCCCAAGTGGCGAGGGGGGCGGCTCTTCCTGGATGAAGAGGCGGAGCTTTCGGACAAGGAGGGGGAGGAGCTATCCTCTGACGAAGAGGATGGTGAAGGCCTCAACCAGTCTCTCGAAGGCTTTGTCGTGGACAACTCACACTTTTCCCAGGGGCTCAATGGTTAGTTAATTAGTTAATAGATTCCATTAGGTTTTAATGTAACAGTATTATGTTTAGTGCTTACATAATACTGTGATTTAGTTGTATTCGTAGAATGTTATTGAATTCTATTAGTAATGGGTAAGAACCCATTAATTGCACTGATTCTAATCCAATACAACACTGATGACTCACACATTCAATCCCATTTGAATGTGTGAATGAGGCTTCAATGTGATTCAGTTATAGGGATGTAAAGCATGTAAAATGTACCTATAGGTAAACAAGCAGTGAAGCCTAAGGACACATCGTGGCGGCTGTGTTTGTCTCTCCTAGATTCTGAGATGCACGGGATGTACCTGAAGTCCGTGAGAAGCCCGGTGGCCATGGGCCCCAAGTTCAAAATGGTCTACAAACCCTCCCACAACATGGACATTTTCTCCCAGGTGCTGGATGATTTACTTTAATTTCTGCTGTGCTACACATCAGAAGAAGGGATCATTATTTGTAATGCCACACCTCTCATTTGTTAAAAGCTTGTAAAGCCTCAACTATCTGGATCTAATCATAAGCTCAACCCAGATGTTTAACAAATGAGTGAAATCAGCTGAATGAATGCAGGGATGGTGCTGAAACACGGCAGGATTTTTAATTTCTGAACCTAGACATGTATAGAGGGTTTTAAGGGCCAAAACTAAATATATAAAAACATAAAGAATGATATAGTTAAATGCTTAAATAAATTAATAAATATCTAATTATATAATTAAATGCTTAAATAAATTAATAAAGAAATTATTATATAATTGAATGCTTAACAAATACATAATTATATAATAAAATGCTTAAATAAATGATAAAAATGATGTAATTTAATGCTTAATTGTGTTACATTTATTAGTGTATTTATTCATTTATATATATATTTACACATTTATTATCACATTTATACTTATTCATTTATTCACACATTTATTTATCTATTTATAAAAATTATTTATACATACTTTTATTTATCCATAGTGTAACTTGCTGCAGCAAAATAAATACATGTCAACTTCATCCATCAAAAGTCAGGGGGTGGGTTAAAGCCTCTGATTTGAATGACATAATTATTTATTTATTCATTTATTTTAGCATTAAATTATATAATTATGTATTTATTAAGCATTCAATTATATAATTATTTATTTAATAATTTATTTAAGCATTTAATTATATAATTATGTATTTATTAAGCATTCAATTATTTAATTATTTATTCATTAATTTAAGCCTAAAATATGTAATTATGTATTTATTAAGCATTCAATTATATAATCATTTATTTATTCATTTATTTAAGCATTTAATTATATAATAAGATATTTATTAATTTATTTAAAAGCATTTAATTCTATATTTATTTATGTATATATTTAGTTTTGGCCCTTACAACCCAACATGACATGTCCTCCTTTGCAATGTTATTAAGTACAAAAACAAAGACAGACTTCAGTCTAAATTGTGCTTTGATTATTCGCTATTGATTCACTTTGCAGACGCTTTAATCAAAGGCAACTTACAGTGGCTTTTATTTTTAGAGGCATGTCATTAATGAGCAGGTAGGCGTGAGTCATCTTTTTCGGTCTACAGGTAGACTGCAGACTTTGGGGTTCGAACCCAGAACCAAACCTAACCACTACTGGACTACCCCGCTACCCCCTCCTGTCCTGATTCGTCTCGCATCTTTGATTCTTTCCCAAGGTGCCGGAGGTGGATGAGACGTACGCGGAGGACAGCTTCGTGGTGGGCAGCGGGGAAGAGGAGGAGGAGGAGGAGGAGGAAGGAGATGATCAGGATGAGGTCGTGGATCTCCTCCCCGAACACTCGTACGTGGACGGGAGGAAGCAGTACTCCACCAGACGCCGGGCACTGCTAAGCCACATGAGGTCCAAGGCGGGCTTCGCCGGGCGCCCCCAGGGTGCCCCGCAGAAGACGGAGGTGAATAGCAAGCGTTCGCGCATCATGCACATTCAGGACTCCAGCGAAGAAGAAGAGGATGAGAAGGAGAAGGAGGGGGGAGAGGTCGTCGTTGTTGTTAAAGACAAAAGAGACGACGCTGCCCTCTTCAGGCCACCGGCGGTACTACATGAGTCGACGCTCGACAAACCTCCACGACAACCGAACGCTTCCTCCACCTCTGCCTCCTCCTCCAGCATAGCATCCAAGATCTCCTGCCTTAGCAGGAAGACGCCCCGGCTTTCCAATGAGGACCAGTTCAGAGAAAGGTATTTAGTCATTCTGGTTTGTTAGTTTTTTTTACCACCGAGGCCATACTAGTAGACCCTATCCACCCTGACATGCTTTACCTCCACCTGCAGGTGTCGCCAGAGGTTAGAAAACCAGGCCCGGCTGTCTGAGGAGCTGGACTTTGAGGAGTCCGAGTCCATGTTAGCCACACGGAAGCCACCACAGGTAGCCTCACCCTCCCTTGTCTGGAGAGTCGAGCAATATCTCATTAAAGACAGACTAGGGTGGTATGTTTTGTATAATTTTTTAGTCCATTTCACCCATTGCCGAAGCTACTGGCATGTTATTATTGGCTTGTTTAAAATTCAGTTGGAAGCTGATTATATTATAAGCTGATTGTATTAAACTTGGGACATCACAGATGACTCCTTTTTACTGGTTTCCCACTTCCCATATAGACCTGCATGAAACAGCAAGGCTTACCAAGTGCTGTCTATATAATAATACGTGGCTATATAATAAGTATATTAGTGTGGTGTTGTATGATGTTACTGGACATGACAAATGATCCACATGATGTGGTGTTTCCTTTCCCAGACACCGACACCCGTGTCCCTGTCGTCAAGGCCCCAGCCCTGCAAGCCCATTGGTCAGGCTTCATCTGCGGGCGAACCCTCCACTCTTTCCTCCACCTCCACCACCGGCACCACTACCCCTGCCACTGTTTGTATTCTGGTGGACAGCCGCTGCATCAGCAGCAGTGCAGACTTGGTGAGCGGCCTACGTCAGCGGCACTCCATCAACGTGCACGTGTGCTCGCTGGACGGCAGCTACTTCGTCCTCAGCAACCGCATGGCAGCGGAGCGGCACAGCCAATCGGAGCTGGCCAGCATGCAGAACCGCAAGCGATTGGTCGAGAGGGTGCATGGCCTGCAGGGCCTGTTTGAGCGCGTCTGCTTGATTGTGGAGAAAGACCGCACCAAACCAGGTGGGTGGTGGGCCTGTCAACTGTTCTTTTTACCACGTATCATCACGGACAGTGATTTAAAGGGTAGTATATTATTGAATATAAGTTGTAGAGGGTTTTATAACGGAGAAACCATGATAAACGCTCCACACCACACTTTTGTTTCTTTCAAATGGATTCTTGTCCTTTTGCCAGGATGCCTACAGGTTTGTAGGTTTTTGGCATTTTGTAAATAACATCCATGAAGCTATGCAATAAACCTCTGTAGTCTCCATTTCGACATTCAACACCTGCTGGACGGTCTTCAGAAAGCATAGACGAGTTACAACTTGTTTAGAGATCCTGTAGTCCTTCTACTTGTCTAAAGCTCTCGTGGAATAGCACTATGTCACTGTCATTCAGAATGCAAAGTCCTGAGTTGTCTCTCTCTCTCTCTTTCTTTCTTTCTTTCTTTTTCTCTCTCTCTCTCTCTCTCTCTGTCTCTGTCTCTGTCTCTCTCTCTCTCTCTCTCTCTCTCTCTCTCTGTCTGTCTGTCTGTCTGTCTGTCTGTCTGTCTGTCTGTCTGTCTGTCTGTCTGTCTGTCTGTCTGTCTGTCCTACCTCAGTTGAGGCGGGGCGTGCGTTCCAGCGGACGCGCTACTTTGACAGGACGCTGGCGTCTCTGGTGCGCGCGGGTGTGCGTCTGCTGTGGAGCGACGGGGCCCAGGACAGTGCCCGCCTGCTGGCCGACCTGGCGCAGCTGGAGCAGCGGAAGGGCCAGGCCATCGCCGTGCCCCTGGAGGTCAGGGGGCAGCACAGGCAGCAGGCACTGCAGTTCTACCTGGCGTTGCCCGGTGTCGGCTATGTGCACGCGCTCCACATGTGCCACAACTTCACCTCCATCGCCCAGTTCATCAACAGGTGAGGAAATGTGTATGCCATCACTTAATGAAGAGATTCCGCTCAAAACCCCTACAAGGACTGTGTCTGATCCAGTGTCAAACATTAGCGTCATTTTTATGATGATATAGAAATGCCCCCGTCTTCTTCTCCGAGGTCTTATCTACTTCACGTCGGCTTTATATACAGTGTCATAATTAATTAGACACTGACAACAAGGGATTTGAACATAAATCAGAACCTCTACGTTACACTTAAGTGCCCCTAGTGTCACGTTAACGCCAGGGGTGCGTTCCAATAGTCATTTTGTAGCGATTCCGCTCGCTTCCTAAATCTACAGATTTTTCTCGTTTGCCATTGTACCTGCTGTCACAATACGTAGTAAGCTAGAGAAGCAGCCATCAGTGTATCCTACACAGGAAGATATTTTTTTGTCAATAGACGTACACCCATGAAGCAGGTCTGAAGGTTGTGATTGGCCCAGATCGTTAAGTCGACATTGCCTTTAATGACTCTAAAAGCAGCTCACTTCAACACTGCTTGCCTGCCTGACCACCAACGGAATGCACGGAATGCACCGAGCAGTAGCACCCTTAATCTCCCCTACCATCATGGTCTTCCTGCACCCACAGCTCCATAGAGGCCATACAGAAGGGAGGGGTGATGAGCCGTAGCCGGGCCGAGGAGATCTACCGCTGCATACGTTACTCCTGCGACTCCTTCCTCCTAAATACCTCCACAGCCAAGAAGAAAAGCTAGCAGGCTAAAGCTACAAATCACTACTGCTCCATTTAGTTTAGTTTTTTTATCGTTCTTTGCACTCGATGTAATTACGTCACTACTTTTGTTTTTTCTGCTATTATTTTGTTCTGGACTATTTTGGACCCCTCCATTTGTCATTATTGCTGCTGGAATGGTGTGGGAATCTTGGTTTTCCTTATATGCATGTCCTAGATTAACAATATTTAGTTGTGCCACATGTATTGTATTTATGTAAGTAATAATTATTTAACTAATTGGTTCTCTTGAAAGTACCCATTTCAGATAAAAATAAAATATGATTTGAATAATATCGATATGACAAAGAACAAGAAGAATCAATATTTGATACCAATCTCCTTTGTGATTGAAATAATGGATTATTTTGTTTCTGTTGTAAGAACTTGTCAACTATAATAATATAATAATATAATAAAACAGACAGTTTTTTTCCAACATTATTTTGTGGCTTTCAGTTGTTTATCTGTATCTTTACTGCCCTGCAATGTCTACCTCTTACCACTAGAGGTCGGTCTTACAATTATTGACACAAGGAACAAGTGTATTCATTCATTAGTTAATGAATGGATTCGTTGACTATAACGTCAAGGCTAATCTCCCAATACCAACACTATTCATGAGCATCAGACTACACAGAAACACATACCCCACTAGGCAACACATAGCAACCCTAGGACTACTCGGAAAACATTTAAATGATGGTAATAAGATAAATGTTGTAACTGGTTTTATTCAGTCATTCATTCAAAAAACGACAGATTGCTCGATGCAACATTTACAGATGTACAGAACATACAGGCAACAGTGGTGAACATGAACCAAAGTTCATTTTACAATGTCAGTAATCCCATTCAGTCGAATGGCATAACCCAACTGGACGATTGTAATGTGAATACTCAACACAGCTAAAAAAATTACTAGAAATAAAGCTGCTGCAGCGTTCACCGAAACAAATGAGAGGAAGACACGCTGACAAAGTGATTGAGATTAAATGTATATAGAAATCTATAAGTCATGTTTTTGTACAAATCATAATTTGCGTTAGAATACTAAATGTGATTGAAACACGCCTAACCTAACCACATTGGCTTACTTTGTAACAGACAATGAGTACAAAAATAAGAAAAGTCCCTGTTAAAAAAAATAATAATAATTTTGTAACCCCATATACACATTTCATATTTACGATACAGCAGTTTCTCAAAACAAAATGAAGGTACAGTAGAACAGAACTGAATCTGATTCACTAGTTTGGCTTCATTCAATCTGAAAAGATCATAGCTTAGAGTTAAAGATAAAGATAAAGTTAATTTTAAAACCTTTGCCAGACAATAGGAAAGAAAACCAAGAGGAACAATTAAAATAACTTCCACTGGATTAAAACATCAAACATATTGCTCTGATTCCCATCCATACAATCAGCATAGACTCTTCCAGTTGACAAAGTCCAGACTCTACAGTAACATGACTTTTCATAGGAAGGTTTTCATCTACTGGAACTGCATGAAGACCGTTAAATACATATAAATACTATCTAAAAGTATGTAGTGTACATGTAAGGCTGCCTTTTAATGTGGAACTATGAGGGTTTGGATGTGGTCTGTTTAAAATAGATGCAGTTAAATTGTAAACAGATAAGTTCAGTTGTTTTTATGTTCCAATTCCATTCAATGACAATTTCACAATTATTTTACTTTTGGTTGAGCTTAAAACTTTGAAAACATTAAATGAATGAACTCAAAACAATTCTTTCCACAGTGTAACAATCCGAAGGCGTGTAAACATCATGAAGTAG